>PVJS01001447.1:41842-97880 GCA_004027185.1 Glis glis | reverse complement strand
TCCTGTGCTTTGGAGGTCTTGTTGAGGAAGTTTCTACCTGTGCCTATATGATGGAGTGTTGGACCTATGGCTTCTTCTAATAATTTCACAGTCTCTGGTCTAACTTCCAAGTCTTTGATCCATCTCGAGTTGACTCTTGTGCAGGGTGAGAGGTAAGGATTCAGCTCCATTTTTCTACAGGTAGATAACCAGTTTTCCCGGCACCATTTGTTGAAGACTGTCCTTTCTCCAATGTATGTGTTTGGCACCTTTGTCAAAAATCAATTGGCTATAAGTTGTGGACTTGTTTGTGTATCTTCTATTCTGTACCACTGGTCTATGTGTCGGTTTTTGTGCCAATACCATACTGATTTTATTACTATAGCTCTGTAGTATAAGTCAGGAATTGTGATGCCTCCTGCAGGGTTCTTATTGCTGAGAATTGCTTTGGCTATTCTGGGTCTTTTCTTTCTCCAGATGAAACTAATGACTGATTTTTCTAGCTGTGTGAAACATGATGTTGGTACTTTGATAGGGATTGCATAGGCTCTGTAGATCATTTTTGGCAGGATGGCCATTTTGATAATATTTATTCTGCCTATCCTAGAGCAGGAAAGATCTTTCCATCTTCTAAGATCTTCAATTTCTTTCTTCAGTGTTCTATAGTTTTCATTGTAGAGGTCTTTTACCTCTTTGGTTAAGTTTATTCCTAGGTATTTGATTGGTTTTGAAGTTATTGTGAATGGAATTGTTTTCTGGATTTCTTTCTCAGTGGATTCATGGTTGGCATATATGAAAGCTACTGACTTTTTTAAGTTGTTCTTGTATCCTGCTACTTTGCTGAATTTGTTAATCAGCTCTAGTAGATTTTTGGTTGAGTTCTTTGGGTCTTCTAGGTATAGGATCATATAATCTGCAAATAAACATAATTTTAGTTCTTCTTTTCCTATTTGAAGTCCTTTGATATCTTTCTCTTGTCTTATTGCTCTGGCAAGAATTTCAAGAACTATGTTGAAAAGGAGTGGCAATAGTGGGCATCCTTGTCTTGTTCCTGATTTTAAGAGGAATTCTGGCCATTTTTCCCTGTTCAATATGATGTTGGCTTTGGGTTTCTTATATATTGACTTAATGATGTTGAGGTATGTTCCTTCTATTCTGATTATCTGTAGAGTTCTTAACATGAATGGGTGTTGAATTTTGTCAAATGCTTTTTCCGCATCTATTGAAATGATCATGTGATTTTTGTTTTTAGTTTGGTTTATGTGGTGGATAACATGTATTGTTTTGTGTATGTTGAACCAGTCTTGCTTTCTTGGGATGAAACCAATTTGGTCATGGTGTACGATTTTCTCAATATGGTTTTGAATGCGCGTGGCTAGTATTTTACTTAGAATTTTTGCGTCTATGTTCATTAATGATATTGGTCTGTAATTTTCTTTCCTTGAGGTATCTTTATTTGGCTTTGGTATTAATGGGATGTTGGCCTCATAAAAAGAGTTTGGAAGAATTCCATCTCTTTCAATTTCACGGAATAGCTTGTGAAGTATTGGTTTTAGTTCATCTGTGAAGGTTTTGTAAAATTCGGCCTAAAAACCATCTGGACCTGGGCTTTTCTTTGATGGAAGACTTTACTTTTTATTGCTGTTTCTATCTCTGTGCTTGCTATTGGTTGATTCCGTTTTTCTATATCCTCTTGGTTCAATTTAGGTAGGTTGTATGTGTCGAGAAATCTTTCGACCTCTTCCATGTTTTCCATTTTATTGGAATATAAGTTTTCAAAGTAGCTTCTTGTGATCCTCTGGATTTCTCCACTATCTGTGGAGATTTTTTTCAATTCTGATTTTGGTAATTTGTGTTGATTCTCTCCTTCTGGTTAGGTTAGCTAGTGGTTTGTCAATCTTGTTAATCTTCTCAAAGAACCAGCTTCTTGTTTTGTTGATTCTTTGTATTGTTTTTTTATTCTCTATTTCATTAATTTCTGCTCTGATTTAAGTAATCTCCTGCCTCCTACTGGCTTTGGGATTCAACTGTTCCTGTTTTTCAAGATCCTTGAGGTGTGTCAGTAGGTTATTTATTTGGATGTTTTCTGTTTCTCTTATGTGGGCACTCAGTGCTATAAATTTTCCTCTTAACACCACTTTCAAGGTGTCCCACAGATTTTGATATGTCATGTCTCTATTTTCTTTAAATTTCAGGAATTATTTTATTTCTCCCCTTATTTCTTTCCTGATCCAGTCCTCGTTCCGGAGTATATCGTTCAGTCTCCATGTACTTATGTGATCACTTTTTGTCTTTCTGTTGTTAATTTCCAGGTTCAATCCATTGTGATCTGAGAAGATGCAGGAAATTATATCACATCTTTAGAATTTGCTGGTGCTTGCTTTGTTACCCAGTATGTGGTCTATTTTGGAGAATGTTCCATGGGCAGCTGAGAAAAATGTGTATTCAGGTGTTGTTGGTTGAAATAATCTGTATGTGTCTATTAGATTCATTTGGTCTATAGTTTTCTTTAGGTCTGAGCAATCTTTATTCATCTTTTGTCCGGAGGATCAATCTAGTGGCATGAGTGGTATGTTGAAGTCTCCCAATATTATTGTGTTTGGGTCTGTTTGGGACCTGATGTCCTGAAGACTTTGTTTTATGAATGTGGGTGTGCCCACATTTGGGGCATAAATGTTTACTACTTTGATATCTTCTTGTTGGATTGTTCCTTTTAATAATAAGAAGTGACCCTCTTTGTCTCTTCTGATGTGTTTTAGCTTAAAGTCTATTTTGTCTGATATAAGTGTTGCTACCCCTGCTTGTTTTTGATCTCCATTTGAATGGTATATCTTTTTCCATTCTTTTTTTTTCCTGCGGTACCAGGGATTGAATCCAGGGGCGTTCTACCTCTGCGCTACACCCCCGGCCCCATTTTTTATACTTTAATTTGAAACTGAGTCTCACGAAGTTGAGGAGGGCCTCACTAAGTAAAGAGAGAGAGAGAGAGACAGGGAGAGAGAGAGAGAGAGAGAACTGAGGCTGGCCACGAATCCGGATCCTCCGGTCTCCGCCTCCCAAAGTACTTGGACTACAAGTGTGCGCCACCACGCCCAGCCCATTCTTTTACCTTTAGCGTATGAGTATCCTTGGCTAGAAGGTGAGTTTCTTGCAAGCAGCATATAGTTGGGTTATGCTTTTTGATCCACATTGCCAGTCTGTGCCTTTTAATTGGGGAGTTGAGTTCTTTGACATTCATTGTTATTATAGAGATATGATTTTTGTTTCCTATCATTTTGAGTTTTATTTTCTATTTGCTGCAGTGACAAATCTCCTTGTTTAGTCGCCTACCTGGTGGAGTTCACCTCTCCTGTGGTTCTGAAAATTGCTTGTTTTTCCTTCTTTGGGGTTTATTTCTTTTAGGATTTTCTCTAGTGTTGGCTTGGTCCTCATGAATTCTTTAAATCTTTGTTTATCATGGAGTATTTTTATTTCTCCATCAATTTTAAATGATAGCTTTGCTGTATATTTCAGTCTTGGTTGGAAGTTGTTTTCTTCCAGGGTCCGGAGTACTTCGTACCAATCCCTCCTGGCATTCCTGACTTGAGTTGAGAAGTCTGGGGTGATTTTTATTGTTTTGCCTCTGTATGTCACCCATTCTTTGTTCTTGCTGCTTTTAGGATTCTTTCTTTGGCCTCTATGTTAGTCATTTTAATTATTACGTGGCAAGGGGAGGTCCTTCTTTGGTCCTGTCTTAACGGTGCTCTATATGTCTCCTGTATGTGTATATCCAAATCTTTCTCTATATTCGGAAAATTCTCTGGAATTATTTCTTTAAAGAGGTTTCTAATACCCTTGGTCTGAGCTTCTTAACCTTCTTCAATGCCTTTTATCCTTAGATTAGGATGTCTTGCATTGTGCTGTATTTCTTGAATGGCCAGGGTGTGTTCTTGTAATATCTTCTGTATATTATTGACTGTGTTCTCAGTTTTGAATGAGCTGTCTTCCAGGAGTGATACCCTATTTTCCATGTGGTCGAGCCTACTGGAGTTGGTTTCTATTGCAGTCTTTAATTCATTTATTGATTCCTTCATTCGTTCAGAGTTTCTTTCTGATTCTTCCTTAGAATCAACTTCCTCCTTCATCTCTTCTATGCTTTCCTTGAGGCCTTTCATCAATCTGAAGATCAAAATTCGGAATTCTCCATCTTGCGTTTCCGGCAGGTCAGAGTCAGTGATCTCACTTGTTGATACATTGTGGTTGTTTATTGTTTCCTCACTGTTCTTCATTCTTGTATTTTCGGTGTTTTCCATTTTGTGTTTCTGTTGCCTCCGCATCATCTTACTTTCTGTGTATGAGACCTCTTGATGGTTCCTGTAGTCCCAATTGGGTCAGTATACTGCACGCTGTGGATCACTCTTGTCCGGTTGGCTGGGGTGTGGTATTGTGTGTGGAGGGGTACGCAGGGTCCGGAGCTCGGGTGTTGGCACACGAGGAGTGCTTCTAGGTGCCATGTTGGGTGCGGGCACTGAGGCGTGGGTGACAGTGCCGGAAGGTACCCTGTTTCCGAGGCGCGGGTGCTGGGGTTTGCCTAGGCCACTAGGGATGAATGCGTGCTCCGGGTCTTGGGCAGTGTTGCCAGAGGGTGCCCGGACTCTGATGCGCTGCGCTGAGGATTTCGAATGGGCCCGTGGGAGGTGCGGTCTCCGGGTATCCAGTAGTGGCACCTAGGGTTGCACAGGCTCTGAGGTGCGGCACAGAGTATCGCACGTGGGTCCCAGGGGGGAGCGTGTGCTCCTAGATCTCAAGTGGCAGCGCTGAGGCGTGCCCTGACTCAGAGAGAGCCCAGAGAGTCGGGTGGGTCTTGGGTGGCGGCACTAGAGGGTATCCGGGCTCTGAAGCGTGGTACAGAGGCTCCCATGCAGGGGAGAGGGGTGCAGGCTCTGGGTCTCAGGTGGCTGTGCCGGAGTCCAAGGTAAGGCACAGAATACACAGGAGGTCGCTGGGGTCTGAGACTGGGTGTGGAGGGCCCAGTGACGTGGGGAGGGACGCTGAGGTCTGGTATCTGGTGCAGAGGCCGCCGAGGTGACTCCGAGCCCTGGGGCGGGCGCAGAGGCTGCCGGGGTGATGCGCGTTTATGCTGAGGTCTGGTACCTGGTGCAGAGGCTGCTGAAGTGATGCCAAGTCCTGGGGCGGGCGCAGAGACCGCCGAGGTGACGCCGAGGTCTGGGGTGGGTGCAGAGGCCGTTGGAGTGACACCGAAGCCTGGGGTGGGCGCAGAGGCCACCAAGGCTGGGGCAGGCGCAGAGGCTGCTGGGGTGATGTGCAGGGACGCTGAGGTCTGGTACCTTGCGCAGAGGCCACTGAGGTGATGCCGAGGCCTGGGGCAGGCACAGAGGCCACCGAGGTGTTGCCGAGGTCTGGGGCAGGCGCAGAGGCCACAGGGGTGACGAAGGAGGATGCCGGGGCCTGGGGCCAGCCCAGAGGCTGCCAGGGTGATGCCGGGACCTGGGGCGGGTGCAGAGGGGCACCGGATATTTTAATTCTTGTTTTCTCAGGATTCAGATTTGTATCCTTGTCATCGGGTGGGGTGGCCATGCCAGGATATGTCACTTCATGGGTTTAAAAACAGTCAAAATATCTGAGTTGCTGGTTTCATGCTTCTATTATGGACTTTGAAATGCCATTTCTTTTTTTTTTTTTTGCGGTACTGGGGATTGAACCCGGGGCATTCTACCTCTGAGCTATACCCCCAGCCCTATTTTTTATTCTTTATTTTGAAACAGGGTTTCACTAAGTTGTAGAGGGCCTCACTCAATAGCTGAGGCTGGCTGTGAACCTGCGATCCTTCTGTCTCAGCCTCCCAAATACTGGGATTACAAGCATGTGCCACTATGCATGGCCTTGAAATGCCATTTGTGAAGGACCCAAATATAGCATCTTTGCTGTAGAACCTGGGTTTATTTTTTTCTGTCACACAGGAATTATATGAGGGTTGAATATGATTTATTTGAATTTAAATAAATTCCATTTTCATAAAGCAATCACAGATAAAATAAAGTACTTTCCAAGATGGCAACATTTGTCCTCAAGATTGTGTATTAGTCAGCTATTACTGCAGAACAAACACCACAAAATATCAGTAGCATGTGACAATAAATGTGTATTTTTCACTCCTATGTCTAGGGGTTGTGTGTGATTGGATTAATGTAGGTGGAATGTCTGGACTTACCTCAAGCTAATGGTTGGATCCCTATGTCTCTCATTCTTCTTGGACTAGCTGGCTACTCAGACCACATTCTTCTCATGGGAATGGCAGAAGCGAGGAGGATTCACACACATTCTATGCCCTTTTGTACTTTATTTACACTATATTGCATTGGCCAGAGCAAGTCACATGGCCAGGTCCATAGTCAAGGACACAGGAAGTACACTCTACCTACCATGAGACCATGGTAAAGATACGGATGTGTAATACGAGTACAGAGGAATGCATAACTGAGTACAGTACTTGAAACTACCTTGCTTGAGAGAAAACAAAATTTTTCTAAACTGAAAATCCCTTTCTTGGAAAGAATAATGATCTTCAGCCCTCATCTTCATATAATTTATGTGTGATCAATTGCTTCCTATCACTTCCTGTTCGTTCTCACATGTTCCTTCTGGAATGTCATGTTCCTCTTCTTACCCTGATACATTCTTACTTATCTTTTAAGTTTAGCACATGCCTCACCTTTTATAGGAAGTCCCTGCCCTCTTGCCCAGCACTTTGTAGGTTGTATTGGCATGATCTATATGTCAGTCTCCCCAGAAAACTCACAGTTTCTCTGAATCTTATATCCCTAGCTTTGCATCTGGCATGTTACAATTACTCATTACATATTTATTGAAGGAAGAAATACAAAAAGACCATGGTCCCTGCTTTATAAAATGCATATTTTTCTCAATTGTTTTATACAAATGAATTTAATAATAAAATAAAGTTTATTTCTTGCTGAAATAAAATCACATAACTAAGTAGATTATCCATTAAAAATTTAGTATTGTTACCTCCTTTAACTCAAGGTAACGTATTAATTTGTTCCCTAAAACTAGTTATATTTTTATTTCACATAAAGCCATATTATATATAGCAAATTAACAAGTATAGCCATTGCCATTATAAGCTTGGGCTTTATTGTTAATCATATGTAGACTATTGAATTGCTGTATTAAAAGGAAAATACAACATTTAATATTCATGAATGGTTAAGGATAACTTGAAATTACTTGAAAATATCAAGTATCACCCTTTTAAATTATAAAATGTGAATCATTGAAGCAATTAAATCACAGCACCCAAATCTCATTAACGAAGTGTGAAAATGAACCTTAGAATGACTTTATCAACTAAGTTTTCTTTTATTCATCTAAAAAAATAAACCATGAACAATAATAAACCCTAAAATTAAAATCTAGCAATAAGTATAGGCTTCCCAGCCAGAAATAATTTTTGAACATAGTTATCCAAACGAAAATTACTTTAATATTTGGACATAGAAATGTATTAAAATATGAATTATTAAATTTAAAAACACATGCTATCCCAAAAGAGTTTTGGTGTTTTAGCAATCTTAGCCTCCTATTTTGGGCTATAGCTTCTCATTAAGAATATGAAAAGTACTTATTACTCTAATTATCATAGTAATTGAATAACTTTGAAAGTTATGTATTTCATTTAATGTTTTTGTCAAGAAATGTACTTTGTCATTCAGTAATTCTGTGAAGATGATTTATTTTCAATTACTTTAAGCAGTAAATACAAATTTCTATAGTAAGAATATAGCATTTGTGAGAACTAGCTAAAATATAAGGAATAATTTTTTCAAAATATCATTCTTCTCATTGCATACTTTGTTTTATGTCAGTTTAATCCAGAAATTAGTATGATATGTGGTATATCCTTCAAGTGATAGATACACAGTGTATTTAATACAGTTAAATGCATAAATATGAACTGTTTCATGTTACCAATGTTCATATAATTTCTGGTGGATTTATTAGGTTGAACCACAGAAAGTTGACACTATCTATTGGATTTTTTACCTATAAAATGGTAATTTCACATGGTTCAACTTAATAAAATTTTTGACATAACATCAATATATCCCTGTATATCCATCCATACTGTCATTTTAATATTTCATCTAAATTGTAAATAATATAAATATTTTTATGTCAGTATAAATTTCATGAGTTTTTATAAAACATGTGTATGAACAGGCAATCAAAGAAAAGAAAAATATGGAAAAAGTGAAATATATGCTAATAAGAGTCTAAAATTTGAGTAACACAGATCTTATAAAATGAGATAACATTCTTTTGCCTTTTACCTCAACAACAATTGCAAACAACCACTATTATTCACAATATGGGAAAAGTAATATTATTATTCTTTGTAGGAGTATAAATTTATATAACCATTTTGAAGAGCGATGGAACAACATTTATCAAAATTGAATATGTGCGAATCCTATAACTTCACAATGTATTTTTAGGACTATCACAAGTACGCTAAGGTGAAAGTGAAATTGGATTCCTTCTTTGGAAAAATAAAAAAAGAATCTGTGTGTATGCATGCAAAAATAGGAAAGACTTAAAGGCTCTTGAAAGCAATTGTCTATGGGATTGGAATAGTGGAGGATTTTTAAAAAAACTATATATTCTAATGACAACAGAAAGAAAAAGTATTGGGATTACATAATTCTTATGTTTATTGTGTATGTTTAAAAAACATTTCCTATACTGAAATTTATTGCTTGTGAATATAAAAAAGAAGTTCATTCCTCACCTCTGCACACTTCAAAATAGAAAAAAGTGTATACATTTTTTGATTATGTAATAATAACAATAATAATAATATGGAATGAGCTTCCAAAGTCCAATATGTTGAACTTGTTTCTTGTTTTCTCTCCCAGTTTTATTCAGTTGAATTTACTCGGGCAAATATGACTTTTCCTCTGATGTGGCTAAAAAGCCAACCAAGACACATATACACACTGTCTCCTGCTATATTCACACACACACACTTGCGAGTGCCCTTGCACACACACAGCCTCTCCCGATTCCTCATGTGAGTGATGCCAAGTACTCCTTTAAGACATTTGAAAAGTGTAAGCAGTGCTAGCCTTTAAATTGCATTTGTTTATTTGGTTCCTATCATCCAGTGATGAGAGAGAGAGAGACTAAAGGAGAGAGAGGAAATGCAGAGTGAAAAGACTTAACGGCTATTGTTAATAAAAACAAATGTGTCAAAGATATTCTGTATCTCAAAAACATATTGGTTTATTTAAGTGTATCTTCTACAAGATAAACATCTTTTTCATGATCAAGTCATGTTTAATCTCTAAATATAATATTTTATTTGTTTAATGAACATTTTGATAAAATGAATACCTATTTGTTGGAAAAATTTTAAATTTAAGAATAAAATCATACAGAATTCTGTCTAGAAACTGCTAGAAAGACAAAGATCAAAGAATCTGCTAACCCAAGTCATATTAATGACTTTAAACAGGGAAATTAAAACAGAGGATGTGTAGAATCATAGGACATGGGCTGAGTAATCTTGAGTTGGGTCTTGTAGGTAAGGAAATTTGTCGGGCTCAGGCATAATTTATAACATAATAATTCTAGATTGGTGGAGACATATGGCAGAGGTCCTGGATTTAGTGTTTATTGAGCAAGAGGGAGTCTTGGTGAGCAACCTGCTTAGTTAGTTCAGTGTCACTTTCCAGAACAGGCACGTGTAGTAGCTTAGATATCTTTACTGTTTCTTCTTATTGCCTAGCAAGCACACACACACACACTGGGAAAGTATACTTTGTTACAGAAATGTTTAGCACAGAGATAGTAAAATACTTTGGTTTAGTCTTCAAAATGCAAAAATAATCACAAGAAAAAAATTTAAATTTTCATTCTCCATATTTCTCTTTATATAAATGTCTATATATATTTTATATAATTGTTCAGTATTATATATGTATATAATTTATGTTGTTTATTTTTGTTATGTTAAGCAGGTTATTTTCCTTATTTTTTTGCCCATAGAGTAAAATTTTAGTTAGGGATATACAATGATTTATTTTACCAGGTTCCTTTTATTAAACACTGAGTTTGTTTTAAACATCTGACTATTATAAATAATGCTATAATGAACATCTGTGCACATAAATCTTTGACCTCATCCCCTATTATCTCCTTAGTACAGATTTTGAGAAATAAAATTAATTGCCAAAGGGTGTCCATCCTTAGTTAATATAAAATTATGAGTGAAATTATTTATGATTTTACCCTGATTACAGTTTTAATCTTCTTGTAATTTTTGAGAATGTTGTATGGCAGATACTGTTTCATACTGTGAATAACTCACATAGTTTAACTCTTGTGGTTTCTCATTACAGATGAAAACCACAGAGCCATTTTCTTTAAAATGAGATTACTCAGCCTTACCGAGGTCTCTTGATTAACAAAAGATATCCATAGGTTTCATAGTAAGCACTTCATCCTTCCTCATATTAAGTTTTTTTTAATTGTCTGACCCATTATAAGTCCAAATAGCCCTGGTATTCTTCACTAATGTCAAGGTCCTAACCTGTGTAATGGCCCAGTGCCAATTTGAGTAATCATGTATTTCCTACTTCTTTCAAACACATTCATTTGGGATAGTTTTTCTCATCTTCCTTGGAAATTATAGTAGTGTTACTTTAACATATGAGTTTTTTATTATTTAATATATATTCTTTTTTATATTCATTTATTGGTGCATTGTAATCATACATTTTGATAAGTGTCAGGGTAGCAGAAGCATGCATGCACATCGCTCATTTAGCCCTCCCTCAAATCCCACCCTTCCCTCCCCTTTCCCTCCTTTTTGTGCTCAGCATAGTGATTGACTCTGATAAGTTTGTGTATACACATCATGTGCATTAGTGTATTTCCTTCTCCCCCCCTCCTATCTCCCTCAGTTAGGTCGCCTTCTTTGCTCATCTAAAGTTTTCTTCTTTATCTGGAGTCCCTTCTAAGTCCCATTCTCCCTAGCTTCCACATATTAGGGAAAACATTCGACTTTTCACTCTTTATGACTAACTAATCTCACTTAGCATAATGTTCTCCAGTTCCCTCCATTACCCTGCAAATGATATAATTTTGTACTTCTTTATGTCTGTGTAAAATTGCATTG
This sequence comes from Glis glis, assembly GCA_004027185.1. NCBI lineage: Eukaryota > Metazoa > Chordata > Mammalia > Rodentia > Gliridae > Glis > Glis glis. The sequence goes on along the minus strand of PVJS01001447.1, from coordinate 86,701 downwards.
TGTACATATCCCATAGTCTTGTAATCCATTCATCTGTTGATGGACACCTTGGCTGGTTCCAGAGTTTGGCAATTGTGAATTGTGCAGCTATATACATAGATACACATGTATTAGTCTGGTAGTTTGGTTTCAGTTCTTTTGGGTAGATGCCTAGAAGTGGTATTGCTGGGTCATATGGTAGGTTCATTCCCATTCTTCTGAGGAACCTCCACACTGTTTTCCAAAGTGGTTGCACTAATTTGCAATCCCACCAACAGCGTATTAGACTTCCTGCTTCTCCACATCCTCGCCAGCACTTGTTGTCGTTTGTTTTTAATGATTGCCGTTCTAATTGGGGTTAGGTGAAATCTCAGGGTAGTTTTGATTTGCATCTCTGATTGCTAATGATATTGAACATTTTTTCATACAGTTATTGGCCATTTGTGTTTCTTCTTCTGTGAAGTGTCTATTTAGTTCACTTGCCCATTTTTTGATAACATATGAGCTTTTAAAAGCAAATTGGATATTAATACTAAAGGTTTATCGTGAGTCCAGCTCAGCTCAGGAAATTTGCAGTCTGTGCCCTAAAACTAAATACCTGTACAAAGTTCCTTTATACACACTTCTGAATAACATAGTGTGTACAATACATCGTAATATACAATTCTTAGAGGTGTTCTAACCTATTGGTTAAGCACTATATTTTAGTGAAATTGCATTAATAAATCTTTCAGAAATAATCTTTTTTAGTGTATACCAAATCAATGTTGGTCAACAATTTGGGTAGTATTCTATTTACAGATATGGCAAATTAATGGTCTCATAAGTATGATACAACAAAATTATTTATTGGATATTGCAGGTAAATAAAATATTTACTTTCATGGTATAAGTACTCATTTGTTTTTAAGACTGACCTATGTCATATATGACTAAAGAAAGAAATATTGGGGCCGGGCGTGGTAGCGCACACCTATAATCCCAGTACTTGGGAGGCTAAGACAGGATAATTGCAGGTTTAAAACCAGCCTTAGCAACTTAGTGAGACTCTCAGCAACCTAGTGAGACCCTGCTTAAAAATAAAAAGGGATAGTGGTGTAGTTCAGGAGTAGAACACCCCTGCCTTCAACCCCTAGAACCATACACACAAGAAAAGAAATATTGGGGAACATAAATAAATGAAAACTGCTATTTCTTGTAGCTGTTAGATGAGATTTCATTGTGATTATTTCTATGATTATTGCCATTTCAAACAATCATTTGCTTATCACCATTGTATTTTAATGAGAGTGGGAGAATAGTTATTTTTTCCAGCTGGAGCTCAAATATTGCTTTATTTTATCATGTGAAATATCAGTGTGAGAACAATTTGTTGGTATACATTTAACATCTGGTTGTGAGATATTTATGAAATATTTCACACATATTCCTATTTGGCTTTTGTAGAAGAGTTTTGCATATTTTATGCAAATGTAATATTCCCTTGTTCTCAATGATAGACAAAATCTATCTAATTAAGTGAAACTCTATTACAGAGTAACTTCAGATAGGCTAATTTTATTTAAAATAAAAGCTACTAGCATTTTTTTATTTTTGTCCCCATACTTAAGTTAGTATGCTTATTCTAGGAGAATAATTTTCAATTACAAATTTTACTGGCACTAAATTGACTGGAGTTTACAGAGAATATGCGATTCCTAGGAAGCAAAATGTTCATATAGAAATCATACATTGTGATTTTGAAAAGATGCATAAAAGCTGGACATGGTGGCAAATGCCTATAATCACAGTACTTGGGAGGCTGAGACAGGAGGATCATAGGTTCTTGGCCAGCCTCAGCAACCTAGCAAGGCCCTTAGCAACATAGTGGGACCCTGTTTCAAAATAAAAAATAAAATAGGGCTGGGGGTGTAGCTCGGAGGTAGAATGTCCCTGGGTTCAATCCCCACTAACATACACATGCAAAAAGATGTACACAAAATTTTTCTTTACACATATTTTTATATATTAAATCCAACATGTGTGTAGAAATGGTGAAGATAAACTAGTGGTTCAGAAGACTGGAGTTGTTAGGAATGGGTTTCTGAACTCAAAATTATTGAAATAGAACCATGTATCTACCACTCAGTTATTTGGGTACATGCTTAACCTCTTTATTCCTCAGCTTTCTCATCCATAAAACAGTTAAAATAAGAGTATTTATCTTGTAATTTATATGCTTGGTATCAAATGACCTTTAAAATATTAATATCACATTAGTAGTATGTAATTGAAAAGTTACATATTCAGACATTGGTCAATATTTGTTGAAAATTCAATATATGCAGAACAATATTTGTGAATATTAGCAGTTTGCAAAAAAATTAAAAAACACATCTTGAGTATTTGAGATAGAAAAATGTAGTAGGAGAAAATCAAAGTAATATAACAGATTAAATATGAATAAATAAAGAAATTAAAAATGATATTGATAAGCATACAAGTCTAGGGGAGAAGAAAATTATAACATTAGAGTTTTGAAAGGAACTATGTGTAGAGGTAGGTAACATTTTGAAAACCTGTGGAAGAACAGCCAGAATAAACTTAACTAAATAAATTAGGGGCCTTATAAATATATTCATAGTCTGGCATTTTTGACACACAAAGACCAAGCTTTTGGGTTGCTTCTATGGGAATGGTGCTGGTTTTCCATAATTTCCTTATTCCTAAATGTCTTATGGCCAGAAGAATAATTTTCAAGTTATCTCTGGGATTAGAGTTTCAGAGTTTGGTTAGTAAATGTAGTAACTTTAATAGATGCATGAGCACATATATACTGATAACCATGGAAAATCTACCTAAGTACATTTATCTCAATCTCACAAGGATCCAGTACAGGCACTACTATGTTTGCTTTATTGTCAAGTATAAAAACTTGTTCTGTTCACAGGGTTATCTAACTATAGCTCATAAGCGGTAAAGGAAGTTGTTTGAAGTCTTGCCTGCCTTCTAAATTCATGTTTGTTTTTTCTGGAAATCATACTGACTTGATAAAACTCCTAAGAGAGACATTACTATCACAGAAATCATACAGAATTAGAAAAGAATGTGAAAAAAGAAAATATTAAAGATTTTAAAAAATCCTATGCATTTGAAACAGATACATTAAGATAAAAAGCAGGCAATAAATACAAATTTGTTTTCAAACTCTGGAGAGAAGAGAGTAGACAGCAAACGAAATACTTAAGTAATTATCCACTTTCATACAACACATAGGTAGGTTCTATTGTTACTTAGGAATTTAAAAATTCCACGAGATTATGATGATAAAGTTAGTTGAAATTCTTAGGAAATAATGTTTTATAAAAATGGAGTACAAATAATAATCTATGTATGTTGGGTTGGGTGTTACTGAATTGATTCAAGCTTATAACCCCTTGTAAAATCAATGGCATTTTATATCCAGAGCAAGATTATAGATTGTACTGACCAAATGAGGTGTGCACTTTCCATTTCAGGGTGCTTTTCAAAAGATGTCTTTATTAGAAATAAAACAGAAACCCTTGTAAAATTAAAATACTGGCAGGATTTCTTCATTGGGTACTCACCAGAGTGCTTTTTTCGCTCTACTTATTTGGAAGCATTTGCCCTTTTGTTTCTTTAAGATTTCTAATCCATTAGATTTGAAAGATGCTTAAGCGAGTGCAATTTAAAGCACCAATTGCAAAAGAAATTAATCAAAGCTCTCACGGTATGCCTTACTTAGATTTTTTTTTAAACAACAGTATAGGCAGACAACAGCAGGCTGAACCAGCAAGAATAATTCTTTAATAGCATTTCAACTTAAAAAACTCTTCATCTGTATTGTTACACCTGGTTCTCAAAATAACACCCAGTTGAAGAAAGATGATTTTCTCCTTTAATCTATTTGTATGATGAGTTTGTTTATTGATTTTTACAGTAAACCGCCTTGTGTTCTTGGGATAAACCTAATTTTTCCAGGATGTGCTTTCTCTTGTTAAATTATTATTAACCATTGCTGGATGTACTTCGCTAATATTTTGTTTAGAATTTTTTTGTATCTGTGCTGATTGGCAACAGTGTTCAATAATTGTGTGTGTGTGTGTGTGTGTGTGTGTGTGTGTGAGAGAGAGAGAGAGAGAGAGAGAGAGAGAGAGATAGATACTGGGGATTGAACTCAGGGGCATTCTACCGCTGAGATACACCCCAACCATATATTATTTTTTATTTTGAAACACAGTCTTGCTAAATTAACCACACTCTGGCCTCTAACCTGTTATCCTCCTATCTCAGCCTCCTAAGTACTGGGACTGCAGGATTGTGCCATTGTGCCTGGCTAATGTTCAGTAATTTATCCGCCATATACTGCCCACTAGGCTTTAACATTCAACTTATATAGCTTCAAAAATAAAAATGTAAATGGTCCCACACTTTCAATATTCTGGAATAGTTTGTGTTAATACTGCCATGTGTCCTTTGGATGCTTCATATAACATACCAAATAAGTAGGGTCCATAATTTTCCAGTAGAAAAGGTTCATAATAATTTGCAATGTATTTTTGGTAGCTATAAGGTCACTTGCATTTTTATTGGGTCAATTTTGCCATGTTATTTTTTCTGAAAATTTGTCCATTTAATCCAAGTTTTCACTTGTATATCATGAAGTTGTTTTCAATTATTTTAATGTTCATAGATTGGTCTCCTTGAGTTTTGTTAATTTGTGAATGAGAATGACAACTACTAACCAGAAAATAGAAAAAAAATGTTTAGAATCTTCTCCCTTGCAAACCAAAAAGTTAGCTACTAATTGGAAAAATAGGAAAGAATTTAATATAGAACATTTTGAATGAAGAAATGTATCATGTTCCTGAATAGAAAGACTCAGTATCAGAAAGATGTCAGTCATTTCCAAATTAACCTGTTAACACAATGTAACTTCAGTCAAAATAATAAAAGTTTTATGGTTTGTGTGTACGTGTGCATCCATACTAAAATTTCTATGAAGGTAGGAACAGCTCGGAATAGGCAAGAAAATATTAAAGAAGATTAAGAACAGTAACAGAGGCCGGGCATGGTGGTGCATGCTTGTAATCGCAGTACTTTGGGAGGCGGAGACCGGAGGATCTGGGTTCGTGGCCAGCCTCAGCTCTTGCTCTCTCTCTCCCTGTGTGTGTATCTTTCTCTTTCTCCTTAGTGAGGCCCTCCACAACTTCGTGAGACCCGGTTTCAAAATAAAGCATAAAAAATAGGGCCGGGGGCGTAGCGCAGAGGTAGAACGCTCCTGCGTTCAATCCCCGGTACCGAAAAAAAAAAAAAAAGAACAGTAACAGAGGATTTCTTCTACTCAGTATCACGACATTACAAAGATTTTTGATTGATATATTTGGCTTTATTAGGAATAAACACGAAAGAACTGAAAGCTCAGAAATAGATCCAGGCATATGTGAGAATTTGGTATATGACAATGTGAATATTATTAATCAGCAGTGATGTAATATACTATTTATTAGACATGTTGAGACAGTAAGGCTAATACTGAAAAAGTAAAATTTGAAAACTACCACACAATACTTATAGATGTCAGATAAATATCTAAATCTAAAACATGAAATATAAAATATTAAAGAAAATACGACAATATATGTATGTGTTTATGTAAGATCATGTTTTCTAAGTAAGACATCACATATCTAAATCATCAAGGGATATTATTTTCATGGGTGCCTGCAGATGCAGCAAAAGAGTAAAAATTTAGACAGAAACTCACCAACTTAGTGACATGAATTACTTTTAAGAAGGGAGGTCAGGATCAAGAGTTGTGAAAAGAGAGCTTCAGTGAAACCATAGCATGTTATTTCTTTAAAACAAACTGGCTAAACTAAATACTGTAACATTTTAATATTAGTTAAATGTGGTTGGTGAGCCCAAGGAGGTTTGGTGCATTATTTGCACATCTTTCAATATGTTACAAATATTTCATAATTTTCAAAAGTGATTCAGAAATATAAACCTGCTTTGCAAATTGCACCAGATGTCACAAACCAAATCAAACAATTATTTTTTTATTGGTTATGAGCAGAGTACATTTTTGTTCTTAGTGAACTCACACTGAGTTTTCCAGATGTTGCCACATAAAAAGATGATAATCCTCAACGACTGTAGTGTTACCTTTGAATTATGAGGCTGCCGTGCCATATACTATGTTAAGAACAGGTCACATGGCAATGGGCAATAGCAATTTACCGACGTGTTCACAATAACAGTGCTGCTTTATAATTCAAACTCAGCATGCTATCAGGATAGGAACACATATTTAGAATTTCTTGGATAAAGAAAGTTTTAAGGGTCTAGAGATGTAGCGCAGTGGTGGAGCACCTGCCTAGCATGTGTGAGGCCCTGGGTTCAATACCCAGGATCATCAGAAAAGAAAACACTTAAATATATAAAATTATAAAACACAATAATCAAGGTCTAGAGAATTTTTCTGCTACTAAGACAAGCTGACATCTGTGTAATACAACATTAATATAATCTTGATTACTGAGCCCTCACTTGATGTGGGCAGCGTCAGGGATCTTCTATACTTTATCTCATGTCATTATCTCAATAACCCTGGGAAAGAGAACAATCACTCATTTCACTGATGGGGAAGTCGAGGCTTAGTAATTCAGTATCATGTCTCACACCACAGCAGAGGAGGTGGCAGAACCCAACAAACTCAGCCCGGCCTGGCTCCAGAGCCTCGGCCATTAATGACAACTTTATAATTCTAAAATGACTTGTTCTCTTCAGGAAGGAAAATGATGTCTTCCATGGCATGTTATTCAGCTATAGTTTAAGCTGTTGATGCAACTGTACATCTTAGTGGTGGACAATTTTTTATCCAGTATCAAGTTTAAAAAGAATCAGTTTAGGGTAATAGCTTTTTGCTGGACTGGATGAGAATTAATTAATAGCACAAACACATTTTAGAATTAATGTTTTTTTCTCCCAAAATATTTGAGATGTCATTAAATGCTATAAAAAGGACATGGAGTAAGAATGGTAGAAGCTGAGCGCTAGGGATATAGCTCAGGGGTAAAGCGCTTGCCTAGCATGCCCAAGGTGGCCGAGGCCCCGTGTTCGATCCCCAGCACTCCCCCCCACCCAGAAAAAATACAGAAAGGTGGAAGCTTTGCAAATTGGGAGACCACTGAAAATTTGAAATGCAGTCAAAATTTCTTCAGAAAAGAACCAATGGAAATATTTCTTAACAAGCTTTTGGGAATTGCTATAGGCACAAATGCATGATTATTTTAAAAAACTGTATGTCCCCAAAAACTGTTACAAAATATTGGTAAATTTGACAAATTTTGCTAGGAATTAAGAAAAAATAATTTAGTTTTTCTTTGCATATTTTTATACTGTCTTCTAATAATGTACATAGGCCTTAAGTAATACACCAGAAATGCTGAACTCAAAGTACTGAAAGTCACACTATTAAGAAATGCTGGGGGAAAGAGAATGAATGATTAGGCATGTCCTGCGATTCAGCGAAACCCAACACTAAAAGCACTAAAAGGGAGGTGTGTCAACTTATACACAAGATTAATCCCCTGCTGCAAAATGCTTCTCAGACAATAACTTTGCGGGGACCACATGCACTCAGAGCTACACTTGCCCAACATGAGCACTTACACACCTTAAAAACTGCTTTGGTTGAAGCAAGCTTATTGAATCTACTGATATAAATTATATTTTAAAAAATCAATGCTCCCCAATGTAAGAAGAATAAGATAGTTTGAATGCCATTTTTGTTCCAATTTTATTTCTCTTCCTTTTGTTTCATGGCAGATTTTACTTGCTACAATTTTCTTATGTGGGTCTCTCCTTTCTAGGTCAATGCAACTTATAATCTGTTCTTCCCCTGAAGATCATTTTTTTTATATTTTACCTCTTTTGTATTACTATACAATATGTATTTGAGCCATAGATAATAAACTATACTCTTTGGTTTATTTAATCTGTTCCACTTCAATCACCCTATTTTTCAAAATACCCCTGCGTATTTTTTGGATGAAATTGTGAGGATTATCATTATTCTACTATCATAGAATCCCTGAATATTAGGGCGTGGAAAGGAAGCAAAGAAAAAGCAACAAGGAACAAATGATATAGTCTGTCAGTTAAGAGCATGGGGAGCCAGGCGTGGTGACATACACCTGCAATCCCAGTACTTGGGAGGCAGAGACAAGAGGATCACAGGTTTCCAGCCAGCGCATGAAAACTTAGACCCTGTTTCAAAATAAAAAATAAAATAGGGCTGGGGGTGTAGCTCCAAGGTAAAAGACCCCTGGGTTTCAATCTCAAGTACCACACATACACACCCAAAAAGAGCATGGGGTTTGGAATAAGATGGAAGCTTTGACACTTTTAGCTATGTGACCTCAATTTTATTTACTCATTTGTAAAATGAAAATGTTAATAAGATTGTAATAAGATTAAATAGGATTTAAAAATTCCATTTTCTAGAACAGAAAATAACTAATCTTTCATCATGCTACTTACTGATTGAGAGCAGCATATGATTTTATTGTTATTTTTAAAGTTAATACAAGACAAACAAGTAACCTCTTTTCCATCAATGTAAATAATTGAGAGCTGGCTTTCTTTGGAGGGCCTGAAGGTAATGTAATATAGAAAGGTTAGATAATCATTATATATTATAAAAATATTCAGTAATTTCCAGTAGGTAGCCTATAGCATTCAACACATCTCTTTCAGTGTGTCATTTATTCAACAACTATTAACTGACTACCCATCATCCACCAAACATGATTCAGATGATGAGAATTTGCTATTGTTTAAATAAAGCAAACATATGCTTATACCCACAAAACTTACTTTAAGTCTATTCTTCTTAAAGGTTACGTTAGGAACAGTGAATGGCTTTAAATAATAATTATGTAATTGAAAAAGAATACAGTGCATAATGATAAGAGAATATATACAAATGCTTAAGGAATTTGAAAAATATGTAACACTTAGCATGCCTACAATGTGGGTATGTATAAAATTTCTTTTATACTTAAAAAGTATATTGGCTCTCTCTAAAAGGGTCCATATCCTTGATTTTCCCAGACTTTCAAAAGCTGTCATTTAACCCCACATATTGTGCGCTGCAGCAATGGCTTGTAAGAACAGATGGTCACATTTGAAAATATGTCGTGGGGTTTGAAGACTGCTCACTACTTAATGAGTGTTCTTTATTACTCTATAAAATGCTGATATTGCACTTGAATTTCCAAGCTACCTGTATTTATGCTTCCATGTAAAATATACAGAATAAATATCATCTCACTATTCTAAATTTGTAAGTGATAATGGAGACTAAAAGTAAGCAGTCCAGTCTTCTTTATAGAAATAACCTCCTGCTTGAATATTGTATCTTTAGTTGTATTTATTTATTTATTTATTTATTCATTCATGGTACTGGAGATTTATACCCCTGATCTATACCCCCAGACCTCCCATCCCTTTTTAAAATTCTGAGGCAGGGTCTTCCTAAGTTGCCCAGGCTGGCCTAGAATCTGTGATCCTCCTGTCTCAGCCTCCCAAGTCCTGGGATTATAGCCATGTGCGACCACGCCTGGCTTTTAGTTGTACTCTTTCTTTTTTTTAATAAACTTTCATTGGTGCTTTGTAATTATACATCGTAATGAGGTTCAGAATGATAGGAAGATACAGAAACAATTCTTCACATTTATAGCCAGTTGGTTTTTGACAAAGTTGCCAAAAACATATGCGGGAGAAAAGACAGCCTTTTCAAAAAATGGTGTTCGGAAAACTGGTTATACATTTATAAAAGAATGGAATGAAGCCCCAACCTTTCACCCTTAACAAGAGTCAACTCAAGAGAGCTGTAATAACACTAATGGTGCCTAAAGCTGAGTGTATATTTTTTATCATATTATAGAAGGAAGAAAAATGGGGGTTTTGTTTTGTTAAATGTAGCAGTTAGGAGAGGTAAGGGGGTAAGGAAGAAATTGAGCAAATAGGGAAATGTTTGTTGAACATGATAGAGCATACTATGTCGAACACAGAGCTGCAGGATTTCCCATCTTTGCATATTAGCATTCTGATATCTCATTTGGTTTGAGTTACATAAGCTAATTCTCATAACAATCCAGTAAGGCAGGCATTCTTATCTCCATTTTTCACACCAAAGGTCATATACAATCAGAGATTAGATTGCAAGAAATAAAAGAAGCCTAGGTATGTTTCCCTACAAGGAAAAATGAAATGATCTTCAATACTCAGTCATTCTCATTCCACAAACATGTTTAAAGCAGTTAACAGGTCCCTGGCCTCTCCCAAATGCCATTGCTTTTATCTTCTACCACTGACCTCTGGGCTGCCAGGCCCTCTCTGGGAAGTGCCAAGTGCTGGGTTCTACTTTCACTGGTTGTACAACACACGTGGTCACCTCACACATGTATTTTAACACAATGGTCTCCTGAGTAAGAACAGCACACACAATACCCCTGTCATACAGGCCTGCATTGATAGAGGGGAAGACAGCCTCTTGACTCTAAGGAGAAATAAATATCTCCTGCCACTATTAGTGAAAATATGTCAAGGCTTAGTGGTCATTTGAATGCATCCATATCCTTCTATTACCAGCCTATGTGCAGAGCTCATTCTGTATGTGAGTAGAAACAACAACACAGAGCCTCTGCAATGTGAATTATGTCCCCTTCATACTCTTGAGCATGAACACACTTAATCTGTGTTCTTCCTGCCCAAGAAGCAAAAATACAAGACCATATTCTGCACCAATGAAATTTGTTTAAAACCTTCTAGCACCATTAAATAAAAGTGTAAGTCACAATTAATGTGATTAAAGAATAGTTAGTTCATACCTATAACATATGAATGTTTTTTAGTAAAATTGCATTTTTAAAGTGTCAAAGTAATGTAAACAAGATGTAATTTTGTGATATGATAATGATTTCTATACTGTAAATATTAGAGTTATTCTACCTGGCCACCAAAATTACTATCAGAGCAAAAAATTATCTTTTTTATTACATTCATGTCTTGGGTTATGAAGCATTTTAGCTTATTTATAATTTAAAAGATAAAGTTGGAGACCATACATTTTGTGTTTTTAAATGCTATAGTTTTCTCTTTAAAAAACTATATATTTTTATAGTAGTATAAGCCTTTAGTATATATAGAAATATACTGACATATATATGGGTATGATATAATTAATTCCTTTTTTAATGCTTGGCAAAGTTTATATAGTATTAATCCTTTATACTTAATTCTTTAAGTGAATGGTTATATAATTATAATGTTAATTTATTAAAATTCACTGGAAATGAATGGAAAATTAAAAGAATTGATGATGACGATGAGTACTTCCTTATTTTTTGTGGAATATTTGATAGCCATCCAATGTGGAGTCGAAGGGACAAATGAGTACATGTTTGGACTTGAAGCAAGTCCCTGAGACTGACTAGTGTCTCACTGGGCTGCATGACATTGGTCATGAGTTACATGACAGGACGCTTTTCAGGCTACAGCACTTTGTCCCCAAGATATCGGATACAAAACATTACACTGTTTTTCAAGAAAGCATTAAATAGGCAGTCACAGACAGAAGTAGGCTGAGATATAAGCTATACGAATGCCTTTTTTCCTTTTCATTATATTGAGTATCTTGAGGGTTTTTCTTTGTAAATTTCTCCTGTTCTCATCTAAAAAAAAGTATTCTTACTTCTAAACTTACTAAGGCTTTTCCTTTACATAGTTCATGAATTTTCTAATAATGTGTACCTTTGATAAAATAACCAAGAAATATTACCATCATTATAACATTTTATGAAACAAAGCAATGACTTAGATTTGCTAATGTGAAACCAAAAAATAAATTTAAAGCACAAAATCCATAGTTCTATCTCTTTTGGCATATTACTTTTTGGCTAGTTTCCTTCCAGTTAGAGTTTCTCAAATAAATCCCTTCACTTATAAACTCAAACTGTCTAGCAAAACAACCAGAACCCTGATTTTCTCTATATCATTACACACATCCAGGATTGGAATATACTAATACAAGGTTTAGAAAACAAGCCGGGCGTGGTGGCGCACGCTTGTAATCCCAGTACGTGGGAGGCTGAGACAGGAGGATCGCAAGTTCACAGCCAGCCTCAGGTATTTGGTGAGGCCCTCCCCAACTTAGTGATACCCTGTTTCAAAATAAAGAATAAAAAATAGGGCTGGCTGGGGGTGTAGCTCAGAGGTAGAATGCCCCTGGGTTCAATCCCTAGTACCGCAAGAAAAAAAAAATGGGCAGTGAAGAGGGTTTGCCAGATAATCCTTCATTTAGTCATCCTTCTACATCCATATCCTAATACTTTCAACACCATCCTAATTCCACTGTGGTTTAAAAATGCTATTAAGTGTTACTTATAAGCACTGCTTATTTTATGTGAAAGTTATACAGTAGTAACTCATTTGTATTAGTTAAAATGGTATTATATGTGTGCTTCGCATTACACACCTATGTACATGTACGTGTAACCGCACATTTCCAATATTTCCTCTCTAATATACCTATAAGAGTGATTTCAAAAGGCATTCTGAGTTTGAATTAAGAATTGTGATAATGCTGCTTGGAATTATCCCAGCATCTGTGAGGTTCTCTAACCTTTAAGCTAAGAATCTGAGTTCTTGATCCTTAATTAAGGTTGGTGCAAAATTTTTACAAAGGGAATGACTAAGAACCTAATTTCACACTTTTGTGATTTTAAATCTTACACTGATAAAACTGCATATTGCTACAATATATTTTATTGTTAGACTAGAAAGTCAGGTGGTCCAGTCCAGAAATATGTGTTAAAGGCAGTTTCTCTCCTCCTTAACAACGAGGTCCAGGGAGGTGACCACAAATGCTCCCTTTCTGCATTTGTGCCCTGGCTCTATCAAGTCCTTCCTTATGAGCTGCGATGTCTCAGAGTCCAAAATCAAGCTGTTTCTACACTGGAGAGTGGTAGGGTAAGTACTAAAGGCAGTGCCACGTTTTCCACTTTACCATAAGCTAGTGGGGAAAAAGTCTTACTCTAATGTGTGGTTTCTAGGATTCTGGACTTTGTGTCAAGTTAATAGCTGGATCCTCTTCCTTCTCCCGATATGTGGTCCATCCTGGCTGTAGCTAGGAGATACATACAGCCTTCTTGTGTTGACTCTTACGTCTGACTTGGTTATCTCTATCCTGTACTGTAGTGTGGAAGTTCATTTTTAGCTCGCTTGCCTTTGACGGCAGCCCTCTTTTAGTTTACTTTCTTGAATCCCTCTCTCTTCAGGATCGGGACACCATTTTGTCTGTGTCAGTCCCTCACACTTGGACAGCATACTGTTTCTAAATGCTTGTGATTAAGGACCCACTTCCTGATAGAGATTGTTTTTAGATATATAAATATCATAAGCTCCTCTGTACTACGCTGCCATAGCCCACTGCCTGCCTGTCAGGATATCCTTGGCACATATACTGGATTTCCTTCATGCCAACAATATTCCTGCATTGGTACCTGGGCAATGATGGTAACAGGAGCACTTGCAGCCATTACTCCAATTTGTGTTCCATTTCTGACTAATTTACATATTTTGTATCAATATGTTTCTTTCCTTGCTTTAATTTTACGTGGCATGTAAAACATAAAAATGAATAAATGATTTTTCAGTGTTTGATTTCTGTTTAACAATTTCAGAGCGTCTTTGTGATGCCAGGACATTTGCTGGGGACTGTAACATTGTTTTCTATCCTTAAGCATTCCAAATGCTACATGGAGAGTAGAATATGGTGAAATCAGATGGTGCTAAAGAGTGTAAGAAAGGTTCTCAGATTAAACTTGAATAGAGCAAAGAAGGAAAGTGCTGAGAGCTTTCTAGAGGGCATCCTAGCACTTGAGTGTTTATGATGAAGTGGTATTTAAGATAATATCCAATGGGTTTATATCTTCTTCCGCATTTCTATACTTAAGTGGATAATGCATGGCAGTTATATCTGATAAAGAAAGGATGCAAATGAATAGCTCTTTGGTCTCAATCAATTTGGCTACATTTCAGCCAGAGAATATTGGAGGTGTCATTGTTCCTCCTCTTCCATTGGTGACAGTAATTATTACAATGGTGATGCTGACAATAGCAAACACCTCCTAGTGTTTATTTACTCCAGGAAGCTTTCTATAATGCCTTAAAGCTTTATCTGTTTCATCCCATTTGATAATCAGCACAGGTGTAATTCTATAACAGAAATGCCTCATTCACATCTATTCATTGGCCACCTTCTACTCAACTAACAGCTAAATGGTCATGGAAAAAAAAAAACTTAAGAGGAGCCACATTCATGCCTCCACCTGCCCCATCTTGGAATGGCTCAAGGATGAGTAGGAGGTAGCAGGGAATTAGATTTGTGTGTGCACATGTCTGTGTGTGTGTGTGTGTGTGTGTGTGTGTGTGAGAGAGAGAGAGAGAGAGAGAGAGAGAGAGAGAGAGAGAGAGAGAGAAACAGGGAGGGGAGGGATAAAGAGAGTTATGACTCTCCACATCCTGATAGAGAGCAGATGTAAAGATTTAAGGCAATAATCTAAAAATGTCATGGGGATAAAAGCAAGAAAATGAGAGATGTTTCTGGTCTGAGCTGTTTTGAGTACTCCATTGATCTGATTTAAGTCTTGACTTTGTCTTTACAGATTCAAAATGCATTTCTTGATTCAGAGACTGAATCATGATCCCCCTCTTCTCCTCCTCCTAATCAATTCTTTAGAGTATATGTTGGGAACAAAACAATTTGTCAATTGTTTGCAGACACAAAGTCACAATTATTTTGCAGGCAGTCTTGTTGCCCATGGAAACGATGATTATTAAGAAGTATAAAAATCAAGGTCATTCCCAGAACCCCTTTCAGAGAGGCACAGAATTGTCATGGGCATTCTTTTAAGAAAAACGTATTGAAAACATTCTGACCCTGGAGTCATATGTTGATAGTAATATCTACTCTTGAGAATCCCACAGAATTATACACATTCTTCTACTTTCAAGCCAACTTGACAAATACAATTGAATGATAATAATAATAGGAGATACTTGATCATACATACAATATGCCACCCATTGCTCATGGCACTTTATATATAAGAGATATGTAATTTAATCTTGGTAACAACATATAGGGTAAGAATCTTTATTATCCCCACTTTAAAGATAAGAACATTGAGGCATGGTGGTTAAATTGTAGACAGTCACACAACTAATTAGTGGTGGAACTATATGAACCCAAGAAAATAGGCTTCAGAGTCTATGCTCTAGCCATAGATGTTGTAGCAGATTGTATTCTCCAATGGTTTTCTACAACAATATTTCATTTCCAACTTATTTTTCTCACAATGAGGTGTTGACACACTTTCTCTCAAGAGGTAAGATCTATAATCTCATTTTTCTTAAATCTAAGCAGGGCCTAGCCAAGTCATTCCCAAATGTCAAGGAGTAATTGAATACCCCTTCTACTGGAGATAAGTAAATTCACTTTATATTTTGGCATGTGTACTGGTTTCCTAAATAGAAATACTTTTGTTATGATACCAATATGTTTGAACTTCAAAAGTTGATGGAGTCTAGTGTATTTGTCAGCTTTGCAATACTGTAATGAAATACCAGAGTCGGGTAACTTTATAAACAGAAAAGGTTGGATTAGCTCACAGTTTGGGAGGTTCAAGGGTATGATGCCTGCATCAGCTCAGTTCTGGTAGTGAGCTCATGGTAGATGACAGATGGTAACGGCAGCAGCATGTGTCAGGGCAAGCAGTCATACTTCCAACAGGAGCAAACAGAGGATGGGTGGGCCAGGCTTGCTTCTCTTTAATAATCCTTTTGTGAGAACTCAAGGGATTTCACACAAACTACTTCACATTCCCAAAGTCCCAAGGATCTCCCAGTAGACCCCACTTCTCTAAGCTTTGTGACCAAGACTTTACTCAGGATGGACCCTCAGGAAACCCTCAGGCTGTGCCCGAGCCAGAGCATCTACTTACCAGTTCTGTTTTGTCTTTTATTATGTCAAAGGATAGTTCAATTTATTTGGAAACTCTAGTAATTGATTCTAAAAATTCTAACATTTTATTTTACTTTTGATAATTGACAAAAATTATATATATTTATGATATATAACATATTTTGATATATGTATATATCAAAACATATTTTGATATATGTATATATGTATATTGTGGAAAGGCTAATTCTAGCTGAAAATTTACTTATTTTTTTTCTTATGTCAAATCCTTCTTCAGGATGAAAATAATCTATATTCCTGGGAAAAACTTCTCTATTTTGGCAAAAAAAAAATTCTACTTTGTGAATAAGAAGCCACAGAGCAGTATAAGTAATCTAGCTAGAAGACCCCTACTGGATAACAATATTAAATCTGCTGTCATATTAAGGGGAGACTGGAGGAGCAAATTAAATTCCTATTCAGTTACTCAAATAAAGCCATTGTTTGATGTTCACCCAGTAGGCATCATTTTATCACTCGGTGGGCACCTTATTTGAAAGGGCATGTTTCCACTGGCAAGCTTATTCACTTCATGATTTTAAATATGTATGTTGAGTATAATGTGAGAGAGTGAGCTCAACTACCATCACTAGTTTAAATCTACAAAACTGACTCATCTTAAAAATTTGAGAAGCCGGGCGTGGTGGCACACGCTTATAATCCCAGTACTTTGGGAGGCGGAGACCGGAGGATCCGGGTTCACAGCCAGCCTCAGCTCTCTCTCTCTCTCTACCTAGTGAGGCCCTCTGCAACTTCGTGAGACCTGGTTTCAAAATAAAGTATAAAAAAAATAGGGCCGGGGGTGTAGCATGGAGGTAGAACGCCCCTGGGTTCAATCTCCGGTACCGCAAAAAAAAAAAAAAAATTAAAAAAAATTTGAGAATAGAAAGCTTTTCCAGGAAATAATCACTTTAAGTACCTAGTTTCTATGTATGTCTACTACAGAGATACAGGAATTGATACTGATCTGTTAATATGAACTTAGAAGTCTTCAAATATGCCCTGAAACAAAACACAAAACTTACATTTTACATGTTAGGCTATAAACACGAAACTAAATCCAGAATTCTTGTTCTAGTTCCATTAAACACATTTTATTCCCCTAGAAGTCAGTGTAATTAAAATGGAATTGAGGTTCAGCATTAGGTTTCTGAAGAAGTATTGACCAAAGGGCAAATGTGATTTCTTTCAGTAACATGATCCATTTTCTCCCAAATGTAACTGTAAAATGGTACCCGAGGAGTCACTGGCAGGATAATATCTTTGGAGTGTGTGCCCATTAAGGATAAAACACTGAAAAAATAGATAATGAAAAATGAATTCTGTACTAGCTTTTCTTAGGTAAAAATTGAATTACAGTCTAAATTTCTGTATACCAGTGACTGCAATTGTAAATAAAGGAACAACTGAATATTTTAGGATATAAGATGAGGCAAGAGATTATAGGAAAGTGAAAAATATTCAGAGTACCATTTCATATACATTTATTTCTTTTTAAAAATAAAAATTACATTTTCTTTTTCTCTCTTGGTATTTGTATGAACTAAAGCAACATACAAATTAATTTTACTTAAAAGGAAGGAAGAGAAGAAAAAAGTGGAAAATTAAATGAAATTCAATTAAATTTGTCATAACAATGTGTTTAGAGCAATTTGTCAAATGCAGCATCTATTTCTTCATTTACAGGATTGAAATAAAAAATGATCAGTAATAATGATTTCTTGAATACATTTTTAAATCTAAGTTGTGCCCAGTGTGCTTCACTAGATAAAAGGGTAAACTATCAAACAGTAGCATCACATTTAAGCAATAGTCTCCTTTTACTATATTTGTAGAAGTCAAAATGTACTAATATCAGACTAATGTTTTGTAGTCCCTTCATGTAGATGGTGGCAGAGCAGGCATAATAAATCAATAGAACAAATTGTCAGAGCAGTAATGTGGCTTCTGTTGTTCTGCTTCTCATTAAAGGCAGTGGCAATTGAAGAAAAGCTATTACTGCAGCCAGAATTCTTAATGAGGTTTGCTACCAATTAGTTTACTGCCCAAGTATATGCTTTGACATTTGGTTAGCAAGACACTTGGGCAACTTTTCATGCAAAAGGCTATTACTACACACAATCTGAAAATCTCAGCTATTCTTATGTCTGAGCCAGTTATTAGAATAGGTGCCTGTGAAATATCTTAAGACAACATTGACCTTCAGACTCCTACTTTTTTCCAAGCTGATGTCAAATCAATAAAAATAAGAAGAAACCCAACCTAAAGCCAATGGTTTATTGATATCTGAACTAATATGGTTTGCAAAATCTTTTTATTAAACTTTGCAAACCAAAGTCAGGTTAAAGTACTGTGCCCAGAAAAACATCAGCCTCAAAAAATTACATGACAAATGTGATGGAGCTTCTTTGACACATTCTAATCAAGACACTACGTTTCAATCACTTCAAAGCTATGAATAAATATTGCAGCAATTTTATACTATAACTAGGATTTAGCCATACAAATAACAGAGGAAATCTTGGTACATCGGTCATTGAATATTTTTAGTTTTATTATTGTAAAGAAAGATTGATAATGTAAAGAAAAGTTTGAGCTGGGCATGGTGGCACACACTTGTAATCCCAGTACTTGAGAGGCTGAGACAGGAAGATCCTAGATTCACAGCCATCCTCAGCAACCTAGTGAGGCTCTCAGCAACTTAGTGAAACCCTGTTTCAAAATAAAAAATAAAATAGGGCTCAGAAGTAGAATGCCCTTGGGTTCAATTCCCAGTACCACCCACCCCCACACACAAAATATATATACATAGGAAGAAAGAAAAGAAGAAAAGTTTATAAAATATTATAGGAGAAAAATATATAGCTTGGATCATAGTATCTCAATAAAATCAATGTTTAAAAACAATACTAATACACACGTGCTTAAGAAATTTTAATTTAATTAAACAGATATCGTTTATTACAAACTTAAAAACAATATAAATACATATAAACAATACTTGAGAAACAAAAGCTTCTAAAAAATTTAAAAAGTGAGAAATAAAATAAACCACCTCTTAATAAATAAAAAACAGTAAAATAATGCATTATGGTCTAAAGATTAAAGAGTGAGGGTTCCTTTGGCAGTACAAAAAAAAGGGACATCTAGAGCCAACATGTTTCCTGATACCTCAGCTTTAATATAATTCAATCTGATTTCTCTCTACTTGTATGTCTTATTTATTCCCAGCTTTAAACACATTTAACATTTTTCTTATTGCCTTTCATATTTCTATCAATTCAGATGCTTAAATGTCACAAAATTCCATCTTTTACTCTTTTGAAATTCAGCACACAATCAAATCTGATGTTTCTGTATGTACAACTTGGATTATATTTCTAACTCCAGTTCCCATATAATTGAATCAAATACCTAGCATCTATATAATAATGCTTCTACCAAAGCCTCGATGTCTTTTACGTGAAGAAAAAAGTTATCTTAAGCATTATTCTGAAAAGTCAATGAAGTTCATACCTTCATGTCAAAGCATATGGAAAAACAACTTTGTATCTTCCCTGATTATGTATGAATATGCATTTCGCTGTACTTTAATACTGCTGGATATTATGCTAATGCTAGGATTTATTTCCCTTTATAACCACAGTGGCTCATTTCATATACTTTTAAATCCTTGTCTCATATCCTTCCAATCATCAAGACAAGCCAGCCTTTCAACATTCCAAAACAACAAATGTGATTTTGTGTCATCCAGATTATTATACCATCATTAATAAAGACTGTCTTATACCTCTTTGCCTTCCCCATAATGGAGAAAATGCTTGGTATATGATAGGTGATCAATAAATATATGCTAAATAATAGCTCTAAAGACAAAACTTACTAAATGATACAACTTTCATGATAGATTGACATGAGTCACTTGATCTAAACTTTCCAATAATCCATGAGGAAATTAAATTTCTTAAATATTAAGAGATTTACCTGAAGTTAGTGGTAGCAGAGTAAATATTGATGCATTCTTTATTATAAAGCAAAATAATGCCCCTCACTAAACTAGTTTATAACTTAAAGGTAATACACTTGAATTTCTTATTAAGGTAGATTTAATATCACAAAGATCATTAATATATTTTTCATAATACACTTTAGCATTAAAAACAGAATATATAAAAATCACTATTTTATGAGACAGAATAACACGAAAATAGTGAAATAAAAGTTTCTCACAAGGAAACAAAAATTTTGAAAAATCTGTAGTCTGAGAGATGTGATCATTTACGTATTTTCCTAATATGTTTACCCTTGGTGTAAGCATATTTTCAATTTTCACGTTTATACATTTATAGTTAAGTTTTTTTCATGCATGTGATAGTCATGATATTTTTAGTTACTTAAATACACCTGTAATTTTATTTTGGAAGCTCCTCAAAATCTAATATAGTTTTCATCAAATAAGATTTATGTCCCAATAAAATATGATGTACACATGCAGGCATATATATGCAAATCATACATAAAAACAAATATTTAATGGGAAAGGAAATAAGAGAAAAGTAAAAATTACGAAGTCAAATCAAAGGAAAATTAGAATGGAAAGACACTGTGGTATTATGAAAATGACATACAGGAGGAAAAGAAAGATGATCCCAAAAAGAGAAGGTTAGGTTGGTTCAGTTAATCAGGCAGAAACTACTCTTTTGCTGTAAGTGACAAGACTGTGCTTAGAATTATTCTTGGTATTATATAATTGGAGCTCCCTGTCTACCAGAAGCCAACCATATCCAAACAGAACTGTTGATCACCTTACTGCTGGAAGGAGACCACCTCATGAGGGAGGCCATTGAATCAGCAGATATTGATCAAAATTTGTAAACTAAGGAATGCTGAAACCAGATGAGACTGTGAGGAGCTACTGTTTGTAGTTTGGGAATCACATAGTTAGATCCAAAAGAACTAGTATTAAAAGAGTCTAAATGGGCTGGGCGTGGTGGTGCATGCTCAGGCTGAGACTGGAGGATTGGGGTTTGCGACCAGCCTCAGCTACTTAGTGAGGTCCTCCGCAACTTAGTGAGACACTGTTTCAAAATAAAGAATAAAAAAAAAATAGGGCTGGGGATGTAGCTTGGAGTTAGAATGCCCCTGGGTTCAATCCCCAGTACTGAAAAAAAAAGTCTAAATGGACATAGTTCACGTGTGCCATTTGCCAGATGGATAGGCATCCTACGCATCATTTTTTGGCACAGGTCATCTGTTTTGCAAATCATAGTGCAAACTTACTATGTGTGGTTTCTTTTGGAATTTTCAGTTTCTTGCTAATCATCTAGCTCCTAGCAGAGATGCTTTTACTTTATCAGTATCAGTGTAGTCAAATCCCCTAAGAGTTAAATGAAATTAACTCATGTTCTGGAATGAACTACATAGTATTAAATTACAACAAAGATTTCCAGTAGAGCAGTGGAAAGAGGTTGAGGGAGCGGGAGGGGGAGGATAAAAGCGAGGCTTGATGATGAAGGAAACGGTTCCAATGATGCTATGTCCATAAATGAAAGTATCACTACCAATCTCCCTAACATGTACAGGGAGTAGGGTGGGATCTGAAGGTAATCACACTACGTGCTGTGTGCGTGTATGTTTATATCACATTGAATCTCACTATCTATGATGTATAATTACAATGCACCAATAAAAAAATATATATATGAAATCTTTCACACACACACACACACACATACACACACACACACACACATATATGAAAGATTTCTTTTCCTCCTTAGTGACTTTCTAGTGCCTAGAGGTTGGCATTAGGCACTTCATCTCCATTATAGCTTCCTGCTTTTTCTCACACCCCATTATTATCCAGAATATAATGGGCCACCCTGTCCCACTTCCACCCTTGTGACATTAAGAAATGGTATAGACCTAGGTTCCATTTGTTTGAACTTCAACAAGATTAATAAAAGAAAGCAATAAATGTACTCATTTCCTTGTGGAGCTCTGCCTGAACATTTCCACTAGTTGACTTTCAAGTCCCATTCAGAAAAGAGATTCTATGATTCTTTTACTCCTGTGGCAAAGAGATGTCAAATGGATTCTTCAGGGTGAAATAGGGTTTGCTTATTCAACAAACATCAGAACTCAGAGATGCTATTGTCCTCTATTGTAGTATAATGTTACAGTCCACCATGGTTGAAATCACAATGAATGAAAATCCAGTCCATGAGATTAGCAATATATATAATATTACAATAATTATATGTATGAGGCAATATGACTTTACCTAAAATTTAGAAGTGTATGGATTTGTTTGGAGTCAAATGAGTTTGGTGGGGTGTGGTATATGTAACACAATAAGAATAATGTTTTATCTCTCCAAATGCCATTACTTGTCTATAATTGCTCGATATATGGTTTGTAGTTATATCAGAAATAATAGGTTCTTAGTGATCTACTCTTATATTTCCAGTAACCCAGTGACTTACTCTGCATTTGGAAGAGGTTGGCTAGGATTATACCTAAGGTCGATGCAGTGAACACAAGGGAAAGTAACTGGTCCCCAGAGTGTTCGATTCCATGACTTTGGTTTGGTTAGAGAACTGGTAGAGACACACACTCTGTTAACATTTTTATTCCTGAAGTTACTATTGAAGAAAAAAATTGCTTTTGCTTTTCATTGAAAATGTGAAATTAATTTATTCAATCAAATAAATGAGTCTTGGACTCTGTTTTCACTTTTGGTGGTTTCTTCAACCTTGACCAGACTTCATATAACTTATTCCTAGATACTATAAAATATATTCTAGGCTTCAGCCGGGCGTGGTGGCGCACGCTTGTAATCCCAGTACTTTGGGAGGCGGAGACCGGAGGATCCGGGTTTGCGGCTAGCCTCAGCTCGTGCACGCGCACATGAGCGCTCTCTCTCTCTCTCTCCCTGTCTCTCTCTCTCTCTCTACTTAGTGAGGCCCTCTGCAACTTCGTGAGACCCGGTTTCAAAATAAAGTATAAAAAAATAGGGCCGGGGGCATAGCGCAGAGGTAGAACGCCCCTGCGTTCAATCCCCGGTACCGCAAAAAAAAAAAAAAATTATATATATATATATATTCTAGGCTTCTTATAACTTGTCCTTGGATACCCACCATAAAGCCCTATGTTCAATGGAGCTCTTATAAATATCACAGGTTCCTTAATGACCCAACCTTCACTCCCCTAAATCCAAAGGCACATTGTTTTGAGATGGAATAATGCATCTCTCAGGCTATTTATCATTTGCCAAAACAATAACTAAATTTGAGTTAAAATTATAATTCTTATGGAGCCGGGCGTGGTGGTGCACGTTTGTAATCCCAGTACTTGGGGGGCGGAGACCGGAGGATCCAGGTTCGCGGCCAGCCTCAGCTACTTAGTGAGGCCCTCCGCAACTTCGTGAGACCCGGTTTCAAAAATAAAGTATAAAAAATAGGGCCGGGGGTGTAGCTCGGAGGTAGAATGCCCCTGGGTTCAATCTCCGGAACCGCAAAAAAAATTATAATTCTTATGATGTATAAAATACTTCCACAAAATAGTTGTTATGGGTTGGATTGTGTCCTCCAAATTGATATGCTTAAGCCAGGCATGGTCGTGTGCACTTGTAATCCCAATACTTAGGAGGTTGACACAGGAGGATCACAGGTTCTAGGCTAACCTCAGCAACTTACTGAGACCCTCAGTAACTTAGCAAGACCCTGTTGCAAAATAAAAAATAAAAGAGGCTGGAGGTATAGCTTGGAGTATAATGCCCCTGGGCTCAATCCCCAGTATGAGAGAGAGAGAGAGAGAGAGAGAGAGGTTTAAGTACTAACCCCTGAAATCTGTAAATGTGACCTGATTTGGAAATAGAGTCTTTGTAGATATAATTAAGTTAAGATGACATCCTTGGGTTGATACTTATCCAAAATAGTTGGCGTATTGTAATAAGAGGAAACAGCCCAGCTGGGTAAAGAAAGAGACACAGAGATACTACTTATTGACAGAGGAACGGATTGGAGCGATGCAGCAGCAAGCCAAGGAATGGAGGACTGTCGACCAACATCTGAATATCTAGTGCACTGTGGATAGGGAGGATTCCACCTAGACCTCAGAGGGAAGCTGCCCTGCTGATATCTTGATTTCAGACTATAAGTCTCCAGAACTCTGAGAAAATAAATTTCTGTTGTTTTAAGCCACCTAGTTTGTAGTACTTTGTTAGCATAGCCCTAGGAAACTAATGCAACAGTGTTATCTATTTTTAAAATCCAATTTCCCAAAGAGAGGCTAGTTTATTCTTAAAGGATAAATCTATTAAAATGTAGAATGTCATGATGTTATATAATAAAAACAAATTAACTCACTATATTCATTTAAGTTGACATTTAGAATCCTCCCACATGAATTATTTTATGCTAATATTTTTGTGTGCAAAACAGTCCTCTGAAATCTATGGGGGTTGTCACAAATTAAACCCTATATTTTTTGCAATTTATACAATAGCTAGAAGGAAGTTAGTAGATTTCAATTTTGGTGTTTCTAGTTAAGACAATTAACCTGATGATATTTTTGCCATGATCTCCAGAAAAGGAATGTGGTGGTAGCTGTTGAAACATTAAGTAGAGACACAGAGGTATAAAATCTATAGTGTAGATAATACGCACCTTTCCTGAAAAAAATGTTCCCAAACGCAATCTTATTTCTCTTTTTCTACAAAGAATGTAGTTGCTGCCCTCTGAATGATAACTCTGTTGCAAAGTGATAATGAGAATTACATTTGACAGAAATGAAAAGACAGCAATACTAATGGCAGTGCTCAAGTTTAAAAAAGCACTTATTTTGGAAAATGATAAGATGAAAATCACTACTTTATGATTTCTTGTGTCCATGTAGGAGTCAGAACTATCCCAACACATGTTAATTTTCATTGTTTAGTCCCATATTTGCCATTTATAGCAGAAAAAAAGGAAATCATATTAAATGTATTGCTATACCGTAGAAGCATGGCAATTATAGAAATGCTAAGCACTGTATTAAAAAGAGCTCACAGTGTGCTAGATATCCACTAGTACATTAGTATTTATTTTTAATGTGCTTTTATTGGTGCATTGTAGTCTCACATCACCATGAATATCAATTTGATATTAACATACATGCACACAGCTCTTAGTGTCCCCCCACCTCCCCCCGCATATGGAGTACCAAGAATGACGTTGGTATATTCTCCTATGTACACATTGGTTATGATAGTAATCCCATTGATCCACTTCTTTCTTGCCCTTCCCCTTCCCTTATACCACTTCCCTTGCTCCACTGAGGGTTCTTCACTATAGTCTAGAGTCCCTTTTGTGTCCCCACTACTCCCTAGGTTGTGCATATTAATAAAAACATATGACCCTTCTTTTTTTGTGATTAGCTAATCTAACTTAACATAATGTTCTCCAGGTCCTTCCATTTTCTTGTAAATGATGTTATTTTGTTCTTCTTTATTGCTGAGTAGAATTCCATTGTGTGTATTTCCAATAATTTTGTAATCCATTCATCTGTTGATGGACACCTAGGTAGTTTCCATAATTTGGCCACTGTGAATTGTGCTGCTATGAACATGTGTATGCATATATTACTGTAGTTTTCTAGTTTCAATCCCTTTGGTATGATACCCAGGAGTGGTATAGCTGGATCATATGGTGGATCCATTCCCAGTTTTCTGAGGAATCTCCACACTGATCTCCACAGTGGTTGAACTAGTTTGCAATCCCACCAACAGTGTAGAAGAGTCCCAGTTTCCCCATATCCTTGCCAACATTTGTTGTTATTTGACTTCTTAATGATTGCCATTCTAATTGGGTCAGATGAAATCTTAGAGTAGTTTTGATTTGCATCTCCCTGATTGCTAATGATGTTGAACATTTTTTCATGTATCTATTGGCCATTTGTATCTCTTCTTTTGTGAAGTGTCTATTCATTTCAGTTGCCCACTTCTTGATTGGATTGTTTGTTTTCTTAGTGTAAAGTGTTTTAAGTTATTTGTATATCCTAGATATTAGACCTCTGTCAGAGGAATAGCTTGCAAAGATCTTCTCCCATTCCATAGGTTTTCTCTTTAGGCTCTTGATGGTTTCCTTTGATGAGCAGAAGCTTTGTAGTTTAATGCTATCCCACTTATTAATTCTTGTTTTAATTTCCTGTGCTTTGGAGGTCTTGTTGAAGAAGTTTCTACTTGTGCCTATATGTTGGAGTGTTGAACCTTATGCCCTCCTCTAGTAATTTCACAGTCTGTGGTCTAACTTCCAGGTTTTTGATCCATCTCGAGCTGACTCTTGTGCAGGGTAAGAGGTAATATCTATTTATTTATTTTGCTATAGAGAAGTATTAATATCTCTTCCCGAAGGAAAAAAAAGCATTAGATTTTAAAAAATAATGTACAATGTTTTCAGATAGTCTATTTATATACATTTAGTTTGGGGAAGATTTTTAGTTCACAAAACCCTTCTTTGTTGTTATCAGCCACTATGTCTGGATATTTATTGGTTATTAGCCACATTAGTACCAAGTCAAAGCTGTGGTTTCGCATACAATGCCCTGAAATCTCACCCTACAAACCTTTACATAGACTTACAAGTCATCAGTGCATAATAAGTACAGCCTCCACTTAATGAAGCGAGATCTTTATATTTTTAACACTCATTTGAAAAACCAATTAACTCTGGCCCTATTGAACAAATTGAACAGGAAATAAATCAAGTGTTAAAACATTGGTGACCAGCCAGTGTTTCTGTAATTAGGGTACTGATATGCCCAAGGCTGTCTATGTGGAGTTTTAGTTTTGATTGACAATTCTCACAGATTAAAGGCACTAAATTTTTCAGCACATTGTTATTATCCCCCATCTCAAAGCCTAGAGAGGTTTGAATCACAGAGAAAATCCCTAAAAGTGCCACACGATTTACAATAGGAATTTTACTTACTATTCATATTCAACTTACCAAGATTACATCTACTGTGGTAAATAAGATGCAACTGTAGTTCACATCAGTTCAAATTCAGAACGGGCATTTTGCTACCTGCTTTTAAAAAAGATCTTTCAATTGTTAAAATCAGAATATTAGGCAGAGAAAACATCTTGAACTAAAAGAAAAGGACAGCAGACAATATGAGAATCGGGGGTGGAGTGAGGAGGATGAAAGAAAGAGGGATGGAAGGGCCACATAAGCTCCTGAAATGTGGGACAGTACACTAAGAGGACAAGAGGAAGGAATGGTTAAAAAAAGAAGCAGATTCTCCAACAGTAAGGAGTGTGGGAATGTTAACTTGGCCCAATCTGAGAAACCAAGGAACTAGCTAGCATCTAGTAGATACATGACCCTGGTCTCTGTAGAACAGGACTTGATTAGACTACAGTGAATTCATAGGGTTTTACTGGGGACTAGGTGATAAGATTATGCAGTTATATGTTCCCCAGATAAATTTGACACTGGACAGTGTAAAAGACAGGGAGGACATTGGAAATGTGTGCCTCGCTTTGTAAATTGCTAGAAGGACATTTCATTGTAGTCATCTATTTGCTGTGGGTTTAGTTACTGCAAGCCATCCCCCAAGAACCTGATCAGGCTAGAAGGACAGAAGAACTGAGTTTCCAGATCCAAAAAGTGAACAAAACCAGCATAAAAGATTATACCAACAATGCTTATCTCCCTCCAACAATGCTTACTTTCTTATTACTTTTAGCATTTTTTCCTGAATAATGTCCCAGTAGTCTGATTATTAGCTCAAAGAAAATACACATCCTTACATACGTTTCTGTGAATTGCTCTGTTAAACACCAAAAGGATTCGTAAAATCTATAATATCCTCCATAGTAAATTTAGTACAAAATTGAATTAACTACTTCCTCTAAATTTCTCTCTTCCTTTTCCCAGTATCTTTTTCTTTTACAGATGTTTATTTTTGCTATAATATCTTAATGTATTTTAGTAATTGAGAAATCTTCAGATCTTTGGAAAGTTAGGTACCATTTAATTTGTAAAATATAAAATTAATTCATTCATACAAATGACCTCAGGGAAATGAATGGTTGGATGAGGTCAAAGGAGGGCATAAGCAAATAACAGATTGAAGGAAGAGATTTTTTTCCATCAACTTTTAATGAATAATTTAAATATAAACTCTTTTATATGGGTTTCTCTATTCAAAATATTTCTTCTAATACAATATAACTTAAGAAAATAAAACAAAATGCTAGAGCTCATTTTGCTCCTACTTTGATTTTATTCCCCTCCCTCTCTGCTTCCTGAGAGATATAAAAAATTCTGGAGTTAACATATATCTTCTCTGTCCATGTTTTATGCTGATTACAGGTATATCTGTAAACAATATCAACACTGTTTTCAAGATTTTGTTTCTTGCTTTATTGAATAGTAACTGAGGACACTTTTCTTTCTGCGATTAACTGAGATCCACATATATTCTTGTTTTATACAAATAGAACCTTACAGTAAATTTAATCCCTTTTTATAGATATTGTTATTAAATTTAGGGAAAGCAAAGTTTCTACTTTTTTAGTCTGTATGTAAAGACATACAGGAAAATAAACAGATGAACATGGTAATTGTTTTAAGAGATAGAAGGGAAATAAGAAAGTGGATGAGGGAAGGTTTCTCTGAACAAGTGATTTCCCACTTAAACCAAGTATTGAGATGGAGATGGCCAAGCCAATGTGTGGGAATGAGCAGCCTGAGTAAAGGAAGCAGCAGGTGCCAAAGCCTTGAAGAATGAAGAAATGTAAACTTTTTAACAAAAGGAAAACACTGCCAAACACCCTCTGAGATAGCTAACATTTATCATTTATTTGCAGGTGAGGCAAAGAAAGGTTCATAAACTTACCTAAGCTAAGGAGTGATAATGCCAAGATGCAAACCCAGGCAATCTGCTTGGAGAACCTTTCACACACAGCCACGTGGCTGAGCTAGCAAGAGAGTGAATGGAAATACTCTAGGAGCGGTAGCAAAAGCACTTGGATTGTTGTGAAAGAGGTTGTGGGTTTTGGTTTGCTTTTCAAATTGCAATGGGAAGACATTAAAAATCTGTAAGCATCTGACCTATATTTGAGAGATGATTCTTGCTGCTGGAAAAGAATGTTCTTGGGGATTGAGTAGGAGAGCCCTTAGAAGACTTTCAGAGAATTTCTAGGCAAGAGATGATCATGAATCAGACAAGGCCAGGTTGCAGATAGGGAGTTTCAAGATATGTTTTGTAAGTATAACCAACATGACTTTCTGATGGAATTGATATTGGAGGAGGAAAAAGGAGAAACATGGGATCCTTCTACATACTTTTGGCTTGAGCAATGGGTGAATGGAGATGCTAGATAGAAGTGAAGACTATTTGAAAAGAGATGAGTGTGACAGGCCTGAGGCTATCAGATAGAAATTATCTGGGCTATTTTAAGCACAGATGGATTAACAAATTGGATTTTGGAAAGGGTTTAATTCTGGAAAATCAATTTAGGATTGGTGAAAGATTAATTAGAGAATCAAGCTAATCTATGCTTCTTGTCAGGAATAATTTTTATCCTTACGTACTTTCTAGCATCACATTTTTATATATAACTGCTTTAACAAAAATTTATATGTTATAGACTTACACAGTCCATTTAGGCAGAAGGGGTCTCATTTACTAGCATATGTTTTACAGAGTTTTCTGTGCATATGGAACACATTTAGTCAAACTATGTACTAGGAATGTGGATTTTAAGAACAGTTTTTGGGGGAAGATAAATGGCAGTAAACAAAAGATAATTGGGAGAAACAAAAGTGTTACCTGGATAGCTATATTTTCTGGCATGGCTTCCACTCATGTTTCTAACATCAACCTCAATGGGACCAACTTACAAGGAGAATTTTACTCAGAATTTGGAAATCCATATCAACTTCTACTTAAAGCTGACTGAGTCAGAATTTAAACCTGTTTGAGTATTGTTTCTTTCCTTGGTTCCCTAAAACTAAGCATTATTAGAAGCCTCCATATTTCTTTATCAGTTAAACAAACTCACCCTTTGGTAACCTGAATCACTTGTCTTGGAAAGTTGGCTTTCAATTTTCCCCTACTGTAGAAGTTTGCAAAATGTAGTTCGTAGACCATCTCTGTCAATATCTACTGGGGCACTATTTAAATAATATAAAAACCAGGCCCTAGCAAAACCTCTTACAACAGAAAGTCTAGGTTTAGAGGTAGGGAAGCTGTATTTTTTAAATTACCTCCCAAGATGATTCTTATTTTTGCTAAAATTTAAGAACTGCTTCATCTAAGCTGTAGAATTTATGTAATTGCCTTTTTCCATTAATAGATACAGGATATGAGTGAAGACTCAGCCTGACCCATCTAGAAACTTTTAATGCTAATGGATAAGTACCAGTGACCTAAAATGATGAGAACATACTAAAAGTAAGATAACACTTCTAAGATCAACTCTCTGAATTGAAGGGGAGAATGATATCGGCAAGCTGACTCTTTCCATCTCTTCCTGGGTATGCTATCCCTTCACAGGTTGCAAGGGTGATGTGTGGTAGGTCTCATTTTAATACTATAATGAAGATTTTTTTCCCACTTATAAGCCTTGGGAAACAATGAATTTCTTTTAACTAGGTTTTAGATGTCTATAGAGTATTTCCATTGTTGGTAGCTATCATATTGCTAAGAATTTTTTTTATTCTATCAGACCAGTCTTTTCATATTTATTTGTTATTT
Source organism: Glis glis (assembly GCA_004027185.1). Taxonomy (NCBI): domain Eukaryota; kingdom Metazoa; phylum Chordata; class Mammalia; order Rodentia; family Gliridae; genus Glis; species Glis glis. The sequence continues at coordinate 55,875 of PVJS01001447.1, read as the reverse complement.
TGGAGGTGCTGGTGATTGAATCCAGGACCTCATACATGCTAGATGAGAACTCTAACACTGAACTACACCCCCAGTTTGGTCTTTCCATCTTTTTATGTAACTCCAGAACCATACTGCACCATAGCTAGGGACTGAAGAAGGGATTCTTAATAAAAAATCAATTCAACTTAGTCCATATTTTACAATATAATACATATTTTACAAGTACCTGAAATATTTTGAGTCTTGAATCAGTTGAAATGTTCGTCCTAGATAATGCAATTGGAGTCGGGTGTGGTGACGGACACCTATAATCCCAGTATTTAGGAGGCTGAAATAGGAGGATTGCCAGTTCAAGGCTAGCCCCAGCAATTTAGAGAGGCCCTCAGCAGGTTAGCATTTCAAAATAAAATATAAAATGTGGCTGGGGGTGTAGCTCAGAGGTAGAATTCCCTTGGGTTCAATCCTCAGTGCCATGAAAAAAGAAGACACAATTGGCACATTGTGTCAAATTTTCCAAAAATTTTCATTAATGTCTCTGAATGTTTTCATTATTTGAGTATCTCCCCTGTTTTCTTGTTTCTCAAAATATTCTCAGAACCAGAGTGATCCTATTCATTTCGATGACTTTAGTAACCATTTGAGGATAAATCCCAGCTATGTGGTCCCAAACCAATGTTTTCTGGTGAACTTCAGACCTGCACTTGGCACAGCCAATTGGTTAACACTTCTCTGCTAACCGATAGGCCCTTCCAAACAATTCTATACAAAAATGAGTTCGCCTTCTTTCCCCAAATTTCTTCTTCATCCCAATGAATAATGCCATTTTCCCCCCAGTTTCCCAAGTCAGAAGGCCAGGAACCATCCTAGGACCCTCTGACCTCCTTTTTCTACATGCAGTTGAACACAGTTCTGTCAAATCTACTCTCTATCTTATTAATCCCTGGAATTGGCTGTATATCACATCACCATTTTCTCTCTTTTGATCAGTGCTTCAGCCTCTAATGTGATTTCCACTTACATCTATCCCCTCATGAATTCCAAAAAAAAACTCGAGTCTTTCTCTAAAAATATTTACAATCCTTTATTGGGTTTCCATTACTCTTAGGATAAAGTCTAACATCTTAAAATATTTTAAAGACTTCTTATTTACATGTCCCCAGATTAACTCTCTAGGATGACCTATTATTCCATGCTTCATGCTTTTCTTTTAGGTCCTTTGTTTCTCAGAATAGTAATGTGCTATTGCAGAAAAGGACTCTCCTTTTCATACTCTATCTTCAGCCTCCAAGCTGTGACACAGACTTTAATCCCAACCAACAATACTTTTTCACATCTCCTTACATAGGGTACAATATCTCTTTTCTCTGTACTCATGATAGCCCATTTATTTCAGCTGCAGTCTTTGAAGCTATTATAATTCTCTGTTTTTGTAACTCTGTATTCCTCCAGTTGATCAGGCTGAGGATAAGCATCATCCCTATTTGTTTTTGTTTGTTTGTTTTTTCACTATTGTATCTCCAGTGTCTGATTCAATGGCTACGTTAGTATATATGTGCTAAATGATGATGTGTTAATTCCTTTTTTATATTGGTGCACTGTAATCATACATCATGATGAAGTGCAGAGTGATAGAGACATACATGCACACAGCACATGGTGAGCCTCCTCCAACTCACACAGATCTCTCCCCCTTCCCGTGCACAGTGTTGAGATTGGCATTGATATTTTTGTGTATGTGCACATGTCCATTGAAGTGTTACCTTCATCCGTCACCAAATCTCCATCCCTCCCAACCACCTCCCTCTTTCAGGCCCCCTCCATCACTCCACAAGGGTTTCTCCTCCTTTGTCTAGAGTCTCTTTTGTATCCCAATTTCTCCCTAGCTTCCACATATGAGAGAAAACATCTAACATTTCATTTTTTGTGACTGAGTAATCATACTTATATTCTCTAGTTCCATCAATTTTCCTGGAAATGACATATTTTGTTCTTCTTTATTGCTTAGTAGAATTCCATTGTGTATGGATCAAAGACCTGGAAATTAGACCAGAGATTTTGCCATTACTAGAAGAGGGCATAGGACCAATGCTCCAACATATAGGTACTGGTAGAAACTTCCTCAATAAGACCCCCAAGGCACAAGAAATTAAATGAAGATTAATAAGTGGGATTGCATTAAATCAAAGGGCTTCTGTACAGCAAAAGAAACCATCAAGAAACTCAACAGAGAGCCAACAGAATGGGAGAAGATCTTTGCCAGCTACTCCTCTGATAGAAGACTAATATCTAGAATATACAAAGAACTTACGAAACTGACTGCTAAAAATCCAAATAACCCAATCAAAAAATGGGCACATGAACTAAATTGACACTTTACAAAAGAAGAAATACGAATGATAATTCTGATAGGTATTGGCTGCTGAGTTTCCTGAGCTGAGATAGAGTCTAAGCATCTGAACAGACGCAGCAGCTGTGAGGATGGAAGAGCCATGTCAGCCATAATCAAGAAGTTAAGATTGGTGACATATTTACCACATTGTTGTCATCCTTTAGATCACATTAAAGTCTCTATTGAAACCCTTCACAAGAGTTGTATACAATTTTTTACATTAAGTTAAAAAATTCTTAAGTACATTTTGTTCTGACAAAGCCTGTGGGATCAATGTTTCACAATTCTTTGCAATTGTGCATGAAATTCCCATTTAAGAATCTCAGCTGGGCATGGTGGCATACACCTGTAATCCTAGTACTTGGAAGGCTGAGAAGGGAGGATTATAGGCTTGAGGCCAGCCTCAGCAATTTAGTGAAGACCTCAGCAACTAAGCAAGACCCTCTTCCAAAATAAAAAATAAAATAGAAGTGAGGATGTAACTCAGAGGTAGAGTGTCCCTGCATTCAATCCATAGTAACACACACACACAAAACAAAACAAAAAAAAAAAAAGGAAAAGAAAAAGAAAAATACTCTAGATGCAGAGATGGGGTAGAATTTATCTGATGGTTAAAGATAACTGTCTATTTATCCCACTTGAGTAAACTCATAAATAGAATATTCCTCCCAGAATGTTGCCTTAACCTGGGTTATCTCTTCTAGAATGGTGTACATATTATAAGCAAACCAGTTTTGTTTTATGATTCTATTCATCCATTGGGGTAATTGCTTCAAATTGGTTTTCTATTATTTCTTTTTCTGACTGTTAAAAGGTATCTATGAATTGTTACTTCCTTATATAAAGTGTCTCCTGAGTATTTATGTATCTCTAAGGTGACTTTGCATTGGAAGTAAAGGTTGTTCAAATTTACAGTTTTCAAAAATATGTGGCTACTACAAAATCTGGAGATTACAAAATTAAAACTGAGAAGCTAGGGACCAGTAAAACATTTATATGAGTCTCCTAATGAAGACATAGTATTTGATATAACATGCTCCCAAATAGCAGATCTATAGTATAAGTTAAATCATGTAGAAATATATACTCTCTACCCTTTTTGAATTTGGTTATATGAAAAAAGTTTTATCTTTAGAATTTTCCCAGAAGACAGCTTTTTTTCTTATTTTAATAATACAAGAGATGCATGACCTTAAAAGTTCAAAAAGTATTTTAAGAGCATCAAGCACAAGGTTCTGAATCTAGTAAAGTTTGCGCTAGTATTTTTATTCAGCTTGTCTAGTCAACATCTGTTGAAAGCACAGGACTCTACTTTGTCCTAGATCAGACCATTAGAAGACATACATTTTAGAATTTCTTTCAAATTTCTCAGGAAATTAATTTACTTTGAAAATTCCATATGACATTCATAACTAAAAGAGGGTTTTCATTTTATATTAATAAAACAATTCTAATGCAAATCTCGATATTATGTATGGTAAAGGGGAGGTAGTAAGGAGGGAGCTGGGGAAGGGGGAGCTCACCAAGTGCTGTGTGTATGTATGTCCCTGTCACTGTAAACTACATTATGATGTGAGAGTACTTTGCACCAATAAAAGTATATATATATGCTTTTATAAATCATTTATGATTTATTTATATATACTTTATATACATTTATAAATATATAGTATATACTTTGTATATACTATATAGTATATACAGTATATATACTATATACTGTAGTATATATATAGTATATACTTTATATATACTATATATTTATATATTTATGTATACTTTTAGAAATCATTTCTGTTTTAGACGATAGTATAATATAGTCCAAATTCAGTTGTGAAATAGATTGCTTGGTAATATCTGCTTGTGGATAATTGCTAGACATTTACTAAAAACTTAAACTTATTGAAAAACAAATTTATTACATATTTTTAAAATAAGAGTAGGCATTAATCATAATCACATCATTCAAATGCCTGATTGTCACATTGCCAAACATTCGCCAGTATTAAATCTGTTAAGATTTATTATGCATTGAGTTTTTTAGATCTCCAATTTCAGAGTTCTAATCTGGAAATTTTTCATAGAGGCTCATCTTTTTATGAAATTTAATTTAATCTCCATTTTAGTATTCATTTTATTTTAGTTGAAATCAGGGGACAAATTATTTCATTAGACAAAAGCATGTAGTAAAGTATATAATTTAGATTCTGAAAATGGAATTCATTTATGTTAAAAGGGCGTTTTTTATAAAACGTCATTGCAGTCTTTTAAAATTATATTTGTCAAAGAATTCACATCTGACAATGTTCTCTTCTTTATGAAATGAAATGAATTACCAATTTAAAATACTGTTTCCTGTTTCCTAGGTGGTCTTTTTCTCTCCTGTTTGTTGTTGTTGTTGTTGTTGTTTTATAGTTTGATTTAAAACAATCAGAGTCAAGTTGGTTAATTTTAGTTATGTAACAACTTGACATGATAGAGTAAAGGAACCTTTTAAGGGATTGTGTCTATGGTTGGATTCACTTAGAAATTTTATTGTCTTCTAACTTAAGTGCAATAAAATGTGTTTTTCCATGTTAAAAAAAATAGTTTTTCCAGAGGGAGAAACACATTCTGATGCTTTGGGGTTGATGGCGTACATACAGGGTTTGCTCACAGAAACACCTGCCATGATTCTGTATTTACTCACACTAAATTCTTTAATGTACCTCTAAATCTCTAACTGACAAAATAGCACCCCAACCAGTGTGCACGCATATCAAAATTATCTAGAATAGGTTTTATATGTGGTTTGATTTTGAGCATAAAACACACCTTCTATAAAGGTCTACAGGTAAGGTAAGAGGTTTGTAAAGTTTTATGGAAGAAAAATCACTATCTCTGATCAGTTGGCATTGTGACAGTTTAAAATTTCTATGTGCGTGGAACTCTGGACATGCAAGCAGTCCCTCATGAAAGAGGTGGCACACTGTAAGACCCTGAAGCCCGAGGGCCTGGGTTCAGGTGGCAGCTCCAACACCTGTTGTCTATGTGAACTGGGGAAAGCCATGTTACCTCATCGGGTCATTGGGTATCAGTGTCCTCATGTGCCGAGTGGAAATGATGAAAAGAGAATCTACTTCCTATGATTGTATGAAGATTAAATTATGAATCAATATTTGCAAAATTCTCAGAGCAGTACCTGCCATGTATTAAGCACTATAAAATCTATCATTAAATAACTCTTTAAGAAAGAATACTAGATTAGGATGTTAGCACTTGCGTAATTTCTCTCCTTTCCAAAAAAATAGGAAATATAAGATCTTTAACATGACAAAGTGGATGTAAGAATACTTCTACAAGCATCTAGGAGCAAGATATGTTGACCCTGATTAAACATTACAAAATGTATCTGGGAATTGAAACATCGCATGGTACCCCAAGAATATGCACAATGTTAATGTATTACTTTGAAATAAATGTAATTTAAATTAAAAAAAAACTAAATCTAAATTTTAAAAAAGAGAATACTTTTGGCTTGTAAGTGATCAAAAAGATTTTATAAAGTTTTCTTATTTCCCCCGATTTTTGGACTTTAACCCTGATCTTGATATAAAGAATTGTGGCATTTTAAGGAGTTTTCTGATGGTCATTTCATGCCTGTCTTCCCAGTTACTGTTTTGTCTCATCCCACTCTGCTCTGCGCCCCAGGAGGCTGACATTAGAGGCCGCATCGCCAGCGCTCTCTGAACCTGGCTTCACTTAGGTTAGGCTGACGAGAGGCACTGGTGAGAAACTAGACCCAAAGGAAGGGAAAGAGGAGAGGGTCCTCTCTGCCACTCCTGCACTTGCACTGCCACCCCTGCACCTTCCTACTGGACCGGTGTGACAGTGGCTGCTGTAGGACAGTCCCCTCCAGGCAGCTGCTTTCACAGATTCCTAAATTATAAAGATCCTTAAATTGTAAGGTCTCCTGCTTGGGCCTTTGTAAGTGGGGTTTGAAGTCCTCCTGCTCTTGCTAGCTCCTTGGCTGCTTCACTGCTCCCAGGGGAAGTGGTCTCTTCCTGAGTCCTCTTCAATCACCCCTGAGAGTGTGCCTCCTGGTCAATGCTAGCAACTTGGTCCGTACAGGTAGCATTCATTAATTGGTTATAAATTTGGCCTTTCTATTCTATGAAAAAAAGAAAAAAACTCTTGTCAACATTTTATTTATTTATTTATTTATTTGCAGTGCTGAGGATTGAACCCAGGGGCATTCTACCTCTGAGCTACACCCCCAGCCCTATTTTTTATTCTTTATTTTGAAACAGGGTCTCACTAATTTGCAGAGGGTCTCACTAAGTAGCTCAGGCTGGCTGCGAACCCCGATACTCCTATCTCAGCCTCCCAAGTACTGGGATTACAAGCATGCAACACCACGCCCGGCTGACATTTTAAAATAATAGGACAATTCACTGTTTTCTATCTGCCCTTGATTCTTAAAAAAGACATTTTTCTACTTCTTACAAACCCTTGAACATAAATTTAGCAAGTTTGTGTTATTGTTGTTTTTGTGATACTAGGGATTGCACCCAGGGGTGCTCTGTTCCTGAGCTGCAAGTCCAGCCCATTTATTTGTCATTTTTAACAGGGCCTCACTAAGTTGTCAACACTGGCCTCCAACCTGGGATCCTTCCATCTCATCCTCCCAAGTACTGGGATGACCCAGCAATTTGGTAAGTTTTTTGAAAGAGTATTTTCATAATTTTTCTGGAGTGAGTCATTGAACACAAAGTAATATTAAATGTGGACCCATCCGAACTTGACATAAAAAAATAGACCTTGAGACTTTTAGCTAGAAGGCTCCAAAGCCTTTGATCTTTTCTTCAACTGCCTTAAATCTACCAGAAGATAGTTTCTGCAAGGAAATTTTTGTGCCCACATAACATTAAGTCAATTATTTACTTCATTAGAAGATATAGGACAGCGAGTTCAATGATGAATTCAATTTCCAAGTGCTGGAGGTAGAGTGTTCTTCTTGGGGCTTCAGGGAAACATATTTAGAACAACATTAAATTACAGTTTTACACAGCAGTTAAGCATCATTCCTCAGTATTGTTTCAATAGTGCTGTGCCAGGCAATGTTCTATGCAGAGCACTGGGTGAACAGTGGTAGTCAAAATGGACAAAGTCCCTGTCCTGGTCAGGGTCACAGTGGGGAGGAAAGTGTTAAAGCAATCTCCTGTAACCCCTTCACTCCTCTGTGGGTTGGGAATGTGGGCATTACTCCTTGGAGAAACAGACTAAAATGGATAACCCAGTTTATTATCTTAGTCTTCTAGACATCCAGTTAAGCCAACACATGATACTTACAAGAAGGGATTTTCTCTGTTGAAAGTGCTGGGTAGATGTCCTTGCTACAAGATCACATATAGTCAGTAAAGGCAGAAACTATGGATTTTAACACACCATTCCTTGAACAATTTTCTGGGGTATGCATTAGTGTGCTGGGACTGCCATAAAAGATATCATAGACTGGGTGGCTTAAACAACAGAAATGTGTTTTCTTACAGTTCTGGAAGCTCTGCGTCTGAGATCAGCATGGTCAGAGTCTGGTGGGGACACTATTCCTGGCTTGCAGATGGCACTTTCTTGCTGTGTCCTCAGGTGGTGAAGAGAAAGACACAGTGAGCTCTCTGGTGTCTCTTTCTATAAGGGAACTAATCCTGCACGAGGACCTCCTGGTCATGACCTCATTTAAATCAAGGCCTCACCTCCAAATACTATCACACTGGGATTTCAACCATGAATTCGGAAGGTGGGGCAGCAATTAGAGGCACAGCGGGTATAGAATGGAGATACTGGATAATTTAAATGTTCTGGTAGGTAACCCTGTGGACCTCCCATAGAGATATCAGTGATCATTCTGGAAATGAAATACCTGTGGAGAGGAAGGACCTGGGAGAAGTCTTTGAAGCCGAGATCTCTATGTCCTTTGCCCAAGCTTTTGGATTTCTTAAGTCTTTGAAATTCTTAGTAGAGCTATGTGCCAGGTATAATCTGTGATCAATGAATTTGATTTCACAATCCCATCCATACAGGATGTACATACACAAACTTATCAAAGTCAACTACTATGCTGAGCAGGAGAAGGAGGGAAGGGGGAGGGAGTGGGGGTGGGAATTGGGGGAGGGCTAATTGACAGATGTGTGCATGTATACTTCTACCACCCTGAAACCCATCAAGATGTATGAATAATTACAATGCACCAATAAAAATATATATTAAAAAAAAAGAAAGGCTAGGGTGCCCAAATAAACACACGGATCACATCTAATTACAAATTTTGGTAAAGGATATAAAGGAAAAAGTGCAGGTATTTCAAGAGAATATTAAAAAGGACTGAATTTAGATTTGGGTGGTGAGGAAGGTTTCTCTGAGAGGCAATTTCAAGATCAATGCCTAAATGTTAGGCTGAGATTAGTAAAGAGCGTTATGTTATTCTTTATGTGGTTACTTTTTTATTAATTTTATTTTATTTCATTATTAACCTGGTATTTGATAAAAATATTAAGAGTTCATCATAACTGGTGAGTTGTTAAATATTACTCTTCAAGTCTTAGCTCAAAAGACGTCTCCTCTCTGAACCTTGTCTACCCCTCAGGGCGCGGGAGGCAGACCTTCCCACATTTGAGTAAGTCCCTCCATCCCGTTCTGCCCCTTGCCCTGCCCTTTCATGTGCATTTATGTTAGAGTATTTCTTACACTGAGCATTTGTGACATTCCCCATCTACGACAGACCCTTGATGGCAAATGCCCTCTTTTATTTATCTTTGGTCATTTTTATACAATTACATATCATAGGATGTTTTTTATAAGTACTTATTAAAATGTGAGCCGGGTGTGGTGGCGCATGCTTGTAATCCCAGTACTTTCGGAGGCGGAGACCGGAGGATCCAGGTTCGCGGCCAGCCTCAGCTCTCTTTCTCTCTCTCTCTCCCTCTCTCTCTCTCTCTCTCTCTCTCTCTCTCTCTCTACCTAGTGAGGCCCTCCGCAACTTCTTGAGACCCGGTTTCAAAATAAAGTATAAAAAAAAATAGGGCCGGGGGTGTAGTGCGGAGGTAGAAGACCCCTAGGTTCAATCCCCGGTACCGCAAAAAATAAATAAATAAATAAATAAATAAATAAATAAATAAATAAATAAATAAAATGTGTATCTACAAGTTTATTAAGTATGGTGGGAAACGGTTGTGTGGTTACATGGCATATGAGGCCAAAAATAAAGCAGAGAATGTCTCCCCCTTCTAGAGTAATATACCAAATCATTTTCATAAAAGCCAATAGCAATGCATCAATTTAAAACTGGAGTTATGCATAACATGCAATCTTTAGTGCAGTTAAAATAGTCAAGGCAAAGATTAGACCCAGAGTCTGGGACCTAGAGAGAGCTCATTCATCCACAGTGACGAAAGAAAGGTGAGGCGGCCAAGTGAGCAGAAAACAAGCTGCCGAGGAGGAGCAAAAAGGAAACCTACCTTTCCCTTGTTTTCTTCATATGCCCACTAATAAAGGTTTCCAGAAAATTTCATGGAAATTAGTTATAATTCCTATTAAAGTTATCTAACATTCTGATTCTACTCTGGAATTAGTTAAGCAAAATAGGCAAGGTCATGCTGCATACAGGTAACATTCCCAAGAGGCCTGAGGAAAAGAAATATGGAGTATTTGTAATGTGAAACTGAGGTAGGATAGAAGAAATATTAGGCAGAAAGGAGACATTGGGAAGAAAAATACACATTTAAAATTTTGAAAGTTCATAATCTAACTCCATCCCACAGGGCCTGTTCAGTCTTAGGCAGAAGCCTTAATGAGCCCACACCCTTAATCACAATGAGATTCCTGAGATGCTTAGTTAACAAAAGATATGTTAGGTGGGACAAGGTCAGACACCAGCCAGCCACCACCCATTGGTTGCCAGGGAAACCTGAAGATCAAGAGGAAGTCCTGCCCGCCACTGTGCTACCCTACTTATCCCCTCCTATAAAAGAACTAGGAAAGCAGCAAATTCTCTCTTGCTTGCTTGGATGGATGGACGCGCGCACAGAGACTCACTCTCCTCCTCTTGATATGTCTCCCTTCTCCCTGAAGCTGTATCTCCACCTTTCTTGAATTAAACCTTTGCCTTTTTCTGATGGCACATGTTGAAATTCTTTTCATCATGGAGGCCAGGATCCACAGAATTAGCAAGTCTCCCCATGACAAAACCACCCTCCCCATGCCCCGTCCAATTAAATTCTTGAGGCCGATGATACAAGAAGACAGAGGCCATCCTGATGTGGGTGGAGCTGACTCTCAGGCTAGAGGCTCGTGGACTCACACTTGACCTGGTCAGGTCTTGAGGGTTGTAAGTCCTGAGTGAATTTCAGAAACGATATACTGAGCTATACATTCAGGACTTGTCATCAGAGGCCTTCTCTAACCCCTACCCAAGTCTTCTCCAAGTTTACCCTCACACGGCACACTGTCTGTGAAATAAAAATTGGAAGCAATAATTGTTGAGCAATAGAAAATTTTGGCAACCGATCTTCAACTTTCCCCAAAGTGGTGGAGAGAAATGAATGTTGACATCTCTGCTTCTTCTTGAATTATGTATTTCTGCATCCCTTATCCAGGGTTTAGTTTTTGAAGCTTTTAATTCCCAATCCTCTCTCCTTTCATTGACATGGCCAAGGTCCCAGTTAAAGCCGGCGTGACATTCTACCTTTGAGCCAAATAGTAAAGTAGAAGTTGAAATAAATGCTTGAGTTTATTGGTTACAATACACTCTAAGGCTTTTTATTTGTCATGATAATAAAATAAAAATAATATTAGAGATGTGGATAATTTGAACATTGTCTTTTATTTTGTCAAATCTAAGATGGTTGTAAAATAGACTATTATTTTATATACCATTAAAGAAGGAAAAAAAATGTTCCCAACTAAATCCTTGACACTAAGGTGCACCTCCTTATCAGAAATGTTGAAGCATAAAAAAAATACCTCTGAAATTTTGAAAAAAACTGTAGTTGGGTAGTGTTTTCAGTGAATACAATGACGGGTCCAAGGTTCAGCAATTTCCTTCTTTTGAAAGTTGGTAAATCTCTGCTATTAGCATTGAGGCTGTTTAAGTGTTTTAGATTTAATGTCTTAAGACATTTTCAGTAATTTCGATAGCAAGGGAACTAGAAGTTTTAAAAGATATCTAGAAATATATTTTAATTGTTTTAATTTTGGAATATTATCAAATGATTGGATTATTAATATTTTGTTACATTATAGACTAAAAAAACCACAAGTGGTTAAAAAAAGCAACATATTTATTCACCCCTAATGCATTTACTAATTGTACAATTCCTGAAAGCAACAAGGGAAAAGTATATGTGTCTGTATGTGCATGTGATTTGTGTGATTCTTAGTATTAGAATTTATAATATGCCTTTACTTTTGATTAATAAATACTACCAATGAAGTGCCAGGTTCGTGATCTCACCAAGGACTACCAGGGAGCCGATTCCGATGCAAAACACACGAGGGTCTTTATTCAAGCTCGAGCTTGGGCTTCCACCGTGCCCCAACGCAGTGGTCACAGGGAGAAGCCCCTTGCTCTCAGAGAACAAAGCTTTTATCCCCCAAGGAGGCAGCCCACCCCACCTTTACATTGATAGGCTAGTTTAAAACATAAGCTTATTGGCGTTCTCTGGTTGGTTTAACTTTCGCGCCTTAGGTAGGGGTCATCCTTAGGGAAGCTTTAACCTTGTATGGTGACCTCTTTCAGGATGGGCGGAGGGGCCTGCTGACTCTGGTCAGAGTAGCCTCGTCCAGCCCAAATTTTTTGGATTTCTAAACTCAGGTGTGTTTGACACCGATTGGCTGTGTCTAGGGGTTGCTAGGGACAAGATCAGATTACAGGGTGTGGGGGCAATATGCTACAGAGACTTAACTTCTAGAAAACAGGTACTTAAGCCTATTTTACTTAAAGCTTTAACTAAAGCCTGTTATGGCTTTATTTTGGCTCTTCACCAATAATATGAATATCAATATTATTATTATGACTTAAAGGGATTTTTGAAAGGTATTCTGAGTTCTTAGTTGATATTTATAATAAGATTTTTCTGAGAAAAAATTAATTTCAAAAAATTGACTAATATATAAATCTTGATCACCCAGATAGAAGTCGGAAGCCTACTGTGGTTCTGGGGACCAATCCCAGGCACTCTACCACTGAGCTGCATCCCCAGTGTCCTGTACTTTTATGGATGTAATTAATATGTTTACTGGTGAGGTAAGATAGAAGAAATATTAGGCAGAAAGGAGACATTGGGAAAATATAGATTAAAAATTTTGAAAGTTCATAATCTAACTCCACCCTATAGGGCGTGTTCAGTCAGGCTGAAGCCCTAATGAGTCCACACCCTTAATCACAATGGCTCCTCTCCACACCTGAGATGCTTAATGTAAATGGGGTGGGTGAGGAGGACAAAGGTCAGACCCCACTGCCTATCTGTTGCCAGGGAAACTGAGGACTAAGAGGAAGTCCTGCCCTAGACTGTGCCACCCTACCTACCCCCTCCTATAAAAGAACTGAGAAAGCACGCGGACTCTCTCTTGCTTGCTTGGAAGAATGGAGCGAGCAGAGACTCGCTCTCCCCTTCTGAGATGGCCCCCAACCTGTATCCCCACCTTTCTTAAATTAATTAAACCTTTGCTCTTTTCTGATGGCACGTATTGAAATTCTTTTTCATCATGGAGGCCAAGGACCCACAGAATTAGTGTGTCTCCCCATGACATTTACTATACATAAAATGCACATAATAATAAACATAAAATGAATATACATAATAATATACATAAATACTATATATAAAATGCACATATAATTTCTTAACAACTTTCTTAAATCTCAGTGATAATATAATTATATTAACAAAATATTTCTTATTGGCAAATACAAATAAAATTACCTAGCTATTCAAAATATGCCATATAGAACAACCTAAGGAACACTTTATTACATAATAATTGTCCATAACAATATCCAATGACAATCTTACCCATAATAAGCTATAAACATATTCTAAGTGAAACTAGGGTTAATAAGAAGATATTTGTACACTGATAAAACAGGAAAATATTGAATGTCTTAAATTATTTCTAAACATCACAATGAATAGTATTTCAGGGCTGGCTTTAGAAATAAGGCCACTTAAATCATGATTTGGAATATGGCTTGCATACCTTCTTACCTATAAGTCTCTTCCTTCTTCTATATGTGTCTCCAAAGCTTCAAGTAACTTCAAATGTTAATAATGTGGTAACATAAAGAAAGGCTGTAGCCTGACAAGAGGAAATCTGAACCTGGCTGCTATTTCTGCCTGGGAAGACCCTGGCCTTGTTTTCCTCAAAGAAGACGATAATAATATTTACAAAATTGCTCATCATAGCGCATGACAAAAATATCTGAAAGATTCTATCTTTTTTTTTTTTTTGCGGTACCGGGGATTGAACCTGGTGTGTTCTACCTCCGCGCTACACCCCCGGCCCTATTTTTTATACTTTATTTTGAAACCGGGTCTCACAAAGTTGCAGAGGGCCCCACTAGGTAGAGAGAGAGAGAGAGACAGGGAGAGAGAGAGAGAGAGAGCTGAGGCTGGCCACGAACCCGGAT
>PVJS01001447.1:0-41742 GCA_004027185.1 Glis glis | reverse complement strand
CACCACGCCCAGCTGAAAGATTCTATCTTCAGTGCCATGTTAGGCAACTCATACTTTGATAGTGATTAGTGACCGCTGACTGATAACCAAATCCTAAGAACTGTCCAAATGGAGGAATATGCAATGATTGAACTCTAGTCATGATCTGCGTGCTAGTGGCCTTTGGTGTATTTGGAAACTAAAAGGCCTGTGGGTTGGGAGTTTCAAAGCCTTTTGTGTCCTAATGGGCTTGTATAATTGAATTGTGATTTTGTTTTGTTTTGTTTTAAGGCCATAACAAACAATATAATTCCTAAATGCTTTTGAAGATTAGCTTTAGGTTCCATATTTTTACCTTTATAAACATAGTAACCTAATTGAAGACAAATTTCATTGAAATATTAGGATACAAATATCATAAACAGCATAAATAATTTATGCTGATCCTCATTTATACACAGCAGTCACCATAATACTATTTTTGTTACAGCTTTTCAATAAAATGCCCTTTCTTTTTTAATATTTCAATGGACTTACCAGAATTCAAAGACAAAATGGGCAGACTGTTTACATTGGATATCTGGGAATATCTATGAAATTACAGTTTGTGGAGCTGTTATTGACATTGATATGAATGATGCCTGTAGCAGAGTCGTGGCAATTTGTTAGCAATGCTTCCTGGCCTGAGTGACATTTTTCACATTATCTACATTCTTTGTCCTGCAGTCTTTTCGAAGCTCGGGCTGTTGATTAAATTTTAGGCCAGGCAATTGCTAACCTCTCCAAAAAATGTAATATTTTTTAAATAGCTTTGAAAATGCTATTTCATTCACACATTCTGGAAAAGTTTCTTTTCCTATATAATGCCATATGTTCAGCTTCTATCATATATTCCCAATTCCAAAAACCTTCTGTCTTATGATGCATCACATCAATCAACAAGGTGTTTATTTGGGAGACATTTGGTCGTGAGCTATAACATTCCTTCCAGATACAAATTAAATGAAACCCCAGCATAGAGTTCCCCATCATTCATCATTCAGAGTAGTTGGACAAGACAGGCTTTAATGACTTGAAAAGCTCTTCCAAGGGCAAGTACAGTTCCAGCTATTTTGGTGTGAAAAATACCATGGCTATGCTGAACTTGTGCCCAGTTTCTCTCCAATAAAATATATCTCTGAAATTCTTTAAGAAAACCATTGAAAGAACATAACACCCCTGAGCAACTCTTTCAATTTCTTTAAAATTAAAAAAAATTCTTTCCCTCCTCTCCTCCCTCCTTTCCTCTACCCTTTATCTGAGCCTTTTTTGAAATGATCATGTTTCTATACAACAACCAGAGTTAGGCTGAAGGCTATACATGGACAGCCACAAAACAGAAATGAAGAAACATCTGATAAATACCGATGACTTGATCTCTATCTGTTGATAATTTTTTTTCTAAATGGAAAATCATTTTAACCTCAGGACTACTTCTGTTTTTCATATATATATATGAAAAAATATATATATAATGCAGATGGAGACTACAACTTCAGACTGCAGCAGTTATAGAGGCTCCTGACAGACAGACTTCCCATGCTTGTGTAGTAACTCACATTAGAGTTTTATTATTAATGTATTTTAACTGCAGTGGCAATGAGGTCTAGGAGTATATGAGTAAGTGTCAGGGGATCTTTTACTAATCAGTTGTGTTCTGTGATCGCTGGGTACTGCTCATTAATCACCGTGTTTTATTTTCTTTCTTCCATAGCACAGAGACACTGCCATCAGCTACAGCTGTCTCACAGTATGCACACACACAAACATACACACATACACAAATGCAACTAAATATTAATGGCTTCAAAAAACACCCACTCCTAAGGTATAATTAATCAAATAAAGAGAACTATTTGGAGGTGGGTGAAAAATATATTTGCCTAATTTTTGGAACTTAAAGACAAGAAAGGTTTCCCCCCACTTTCTTCAATGTTGTTATTTAAAAACAAAAATATGTGTTTAATCAGTATCTGAACTATGAAATGGAAGGTAATGAAGTGAGCATATAAATGTAATCACTTAGCATACGGGAGCTAATTAGCAGCACCGAGGATGAGTTCTTCCACCTTTGGTTGTTCTGATTCTGGTTCCATTTTCTTTATCATAAGTGAAGTGAAGAATACTCTCAAAAGCTAATTCCTTTCGGTTGAAGGGGATCTGTTGTATTTTCATTTATTATGTTTGTTCTTCTGGAAGCAAATGCAAAGATGTCAGTCACTATGCCAAAGTCCTTAAAGGATAGGAATCCCAAGGTGGTTTTCTTCTTTTGGTTGTTACTAGGGTTCACCATTCAATTCTTCTATTATGGTTTTGATCTGCAATGTTTTCTCCAAAACCAAGCCTAGTCCCCAATGCAGCAAGGTTCAGAGGTGAGGGGCTGGAGGAGGGCGACACTGTAGTGTGACCTTGAGGAGTCTATCTGTCCCTGGCCACCTCTCTCTCTCTCTCTATTTCTCTCCCCCCCCCCAACCTTCTAGACTGACATGAACTGGAGTGCTATCCCCCACCATGCCCTGTGCCCTGATGTTTCTGCTTGGAACTGGTCAGACCATGAATTGAATCTCTGAATCCAGGAGCCAAATAAATCTTTCCTCTAAGTTGTTCTTGTCAGGTATTTTGGTTATAGCAACAAAAATCTGACTAACACATCTGCTCACTAAAAAAAGAGTCTACCTGAAAATAAATCTCATTTTCTAAGGTAGTAATAACTTTGATGAAATTATAACGCATGAGTATCTTTTGAAAAAATGACTAGTTTAACAGAAAAAGAATAATTCTGTTTTGTTTTGCTTAAAAGTCTGGGTCAAATTTATTTATCACTGATTTATTTTAAAAGTTTTCTGCTGCAATTTTCTTAAATTTTATCTCTATTTATCTATATATGATTTGTTGATAAAAAGTTGCCTTAATTCATTTTTCCCTTCCTTTCTTGTCTCCTTCCTTTTTTCTGTTAAAAGAGAAAATTACAACAAATCTAGTTTTGCAGATCTTAATTGAATTTATTTGCAATTCCAGAATGATGCAGCAGTCTGTACAAAAATGGTTCAGAATTCCTTGCCTCCCCATATGGGCAGGCTATATTTACAGCCAGAGAAAAGGAAATGCAGTACAGAAAACCTAAGAGAGGCAGAGATAGCCCGATGGGTTGCAGCTGGAGTCTGTTTTATTTGAAGATGGCTTGAACAGCTGCTTGTTAGGAGAGTAGGTTACAGTCTGTTTACATATCAAGTTAGGTTACAGTTCACTGTGAATGGAGAACCCCTTAGGCCAAACTTAAAATATGTATGGAGACAGCTTCAAGCCAAACTTCAGTCCTTCCCTCCCTTCCTCCTCCTTTCCTCTCTCACTCTTTTTCTCACCTTTCCCCCTTTCTATCAACCTTCCTTTCTTTCAAAGGTCCACAATGAACAAAGAAAAAGGGGTGCCAAGTGCATTTCTCAGGGTCTCTAACTGGAATTCTTTCTGCCAGAGAGATGCCTTTACTTCTAAGATTTTACTTTCCCCAGGTTTTTAAGTTTGCCAATTTGATTAGGAAAGTGCGAAAAGCTTGGGGTTCATAGTTTGAATTTGGGAGCTTTTAATTCTGTAGCTATGCAGCGCAAATCCACTGCTGACATCTCGATTGATGAAGATGGAGATGACAACTCAGAAACTTCAGACTGCAGCAGTTACAGAAGGTTCCTGACAGACAGACTTCCCATGCCTGTGTAGTCAGTCTGCATTAGATTTTTCTTACTAATGTATTTTAACTGCAGTGGCAATGAGGTCTAGAAGGAGTATATGAGTTTGTGTCAGGGGATCTTTTACTAATCAGTTGTGTTATGTGATCCCTGGATACAGCTCATTAATCACAGTGTTTTATTTTCTTTCTTCCATAGCACAGAGACACTGCCATCAGCTATAGCCACCTCACAGTACCACTGGCAAGATCCACTGAGATAATGGATAAGAATCAGCTTTGAACAGTACAAGGCACTGTCGAAAGACAAGAATTTACTATTCCAACAGAGAATACACACGGTGCTTTCTCAGACCCTGAGGGATTTGGCTTATGCCCCTAGAACGGAACAATATTTCGTTGACATCCTTGACATAACATACATGTTCTAAGATAAACTTTAGTAGAAAAATTAAGGTAGTAATACAATTAAGGAAATGCTGCACTTATTAATGAATTATCCTAGTCAGTTTTGTAAATCCGGTGATGATCATTTATTTCCTCAGTCTAATGCACATATGGAGAACTCATTGCTTTATTATTTTTAAACATGAAGGTATTTCCCAGGATGACAAACCTTATGAGCAACTTAATAAACTGCCCTCCTTAAACTGCTTTCTTTCATTGTTTTTTTTTTTTTTTTTGCGGTACTGGGAATGGGACCCAGGGGCATTCTACCTCTGAGTTATACCCCCAGCCCTATTTTATTTTTTATTTTGTGAAACGGTCTCACTAAATTGCAGAGGGCCTCACTAAGTAGCTGAGGCTGGCCACGAACCTGCGATCCTCCTGTCTCAGCCTCCCAAGTACTGGGATTACAAGCGTGTGCCACCATGCCTAGCTTTTCCTTCATTTTTAAAGTGACAAACTCATGGTTCAAAAGGGATTGAGTGCCACACACAAGGTCACCCACTCAGTTCGATTGGAGCTGGAATGGAAAGACCTTCTGATCTTCCATCTATTTTTCCTTTCATTATCTACTGCATGAAGTCAGAACTGTTTGGGGGATTTATGAATCTGGCCAAAAATATCCACTTATAGTTTCTTATCTTTGCCACTATTTGAAATGAAGTGGTGATTCAAACTACTTAGGAACTATCTTCTCTGAGACTGTGCCAACGCAGAAACCGTAGTTCACATATTCTATCTAGATACCCAGGTCTTCCCTATGCAAGTCTTCATGTAAGGCGAGTTTCATATCTTTCCCATATGAAAGATATATGTACTGTTGGATGGATCTGAAAATCTGGGAAAATGACAGGAAGATCAGGCGGGCTACCATTTTTTTAACTTTATGAAATTTTTCATGTTTTATTATCTATCTACTCAGAGAAAATTAGGTGGGACACATTTTTAATGCTTCCAATAAATAAGAAAAATGTGCCTGTAGCATGAAAAATCCTTTGACTGCCTTTTGTTATTTGCAACAGATGAATCTAATTTGTATTCAGACATTGGTGCTATAACTAACTAGAGAAATAAAATGGATGTCTATGACCTCTCTTCAATTATTTAGTAAGGATGAAGTGTCAATTGGCTAAAAGTAATAACACCATGGCTATACTTAGTGTTACACCTATTAGACAGAAATTCAAGACAGAATATAGGCACATATATACATATATACAACAGATTAATAACACTGAAGGTTAAGCAATCCAAAATCACTGTATTATTTTAGGATACCAAAGTATTTATACTCTGAGTACTTGGTGTTGACAAGAGGCTTAAAATTCCATCATATTATACAGATAGAATGCTATTTTTTCCTTTAAGCATTTATATATTGGAAAATAAATTATCTGAACTATAAGAATTTCTCTGTTGAGAAGTAGTAGCAGAATTCATTCATGTATCCATGACACAGTCCTTCTAGACCAGTATATATGGGGTCAGAAAGAAATCTTAAAGGTACAATAAAGTTTACTGAAGAAACATTAGAGCACCATTCACCCGAAATGATCTTAAGCTAATCCTATTTTAACTTTTACACAGTAGGAAGAAAATATAATTCACCAACCAGAGCATTTCTCATTCTAACATCAACTGACGACAAAGTATTACTACTTGAGTGTTATATAACTATCCAAAGTATACATTATTATCCCACAGTTTAGTAGCTACTGAAATGATAGTGAATGCATGGGATCTCATTTTAACATGTGGTTCTTCATGCTTTTTTCCACCTATTACCACAAAATTCTTTTATTTTTTATATATACTTTTATTGGTGCATTGTAGCCTCATATCACAATGTAGTTCAGGGTGATAGTGACATACATGCACACAGCACTTGGTGGGCTTTCCCCTGGCTCACTCTCCACACCCCCTTCCCCATACATGATATTGAGATTGGCATTGGTATTCTAACATAAGTATTTAATGTCAAAGGAAGTGATTCCTTCATTAATTCTTCCTCTCTCCCTCCCCTAAACCATTTCCATTGCTCCACTGGGATTTCTCCCCCATTATCTAAAGTCCCTCATGTAACCCAATTACTCTCCAGCTACTGCATATGAGAGAAAACATATGACCCTTCACTCTCTGTGACTGGCTAATCTCATTTAGCACAATGTTCTCCAAGTCCATCCATTTTCCTGTAAATGACATAATTTTGTTCTTTATTGGTGAATAGAATTCCATTGTATGTAAGCCCATAATTTTGTAATCTATTCATCTGTTGATGAGCACCTAGGTTGGTTCCATAATTTGGCTATTATGAATTGTGCTGCTATAAACATGGATATGCATGTATCACTGTAATAATTCTGATTTCAGTCCCACAAAACTCTTTTACTCTGGAGACATCCCTTCCTTAAACACCAGCAGCTACACATGAGTCAGTTATTGTTTTGGTGGGAAAAGGGTCACAATAAAACCCCAAATAAAAGGCAGGAGTTTCACACTATGAAGCAAAAAGCAGCCAGGCCTTAGTGTAACGCAGAAAATCCAAACATTTACTTTCAGACTGAGTAATCCTGGCCCATTTCTCCTGCCTCCAATTACGATGACGGGAATCGGTGGCAGGAAGTGGCTGCAATAACAGAAGAGCACTTGACTCAAAGACTGTAAGGGTCAAAAGGACACTGCCATTCTTCACCAGTGCTGGGGACATGTGGAGACTGAGCCAGTAGCAGTACTTGTGTTTCTACCTGGTGGGATAAACATTGACAGCATGCAGTGGACTGTTGCCTCATGGACAGGAACATCCATCCTGACCAACGACCAACGACCAACGTCTGTGAACCACCCTACTCCACAGCTCAGGAGACCTTTGGCACCTGCCTGCCACCAACACAGAAAAAGGCACAGAACCTGGAAAACGACAGGATTATCAAGCAGATGCCCCTTCAGTGGACCAAAGAGGCAAAGTATATAACTGACATCTCCCATGAACCCTGCAAAATGACAAAATAGGTCTTTTCTTTGGATACAGGTATGAGAGTCAGAAAGAATTTAAACAAAGTGAACTTTTCTGTAGAGCTAAGAAAAAGGAAAGTGAACAATTCTGAAAAAAAGTATAAAGGAAGCACACTAATTTGATCAAATTCTTTCTACCTTCACATAGATTTTTCCATAGGGCTTAATGAGAGATTGGCTTGTTTCAGTGTTGATATGAAATACTTCTCACAGATGTAGGTTACAAATATTGCAAAGTTAAAATTTGGAATGCATGTAAATTTTTTTTTAAAGTTTATGTTAGCCAGGCAAGGGGACTCACACCTGTAATCCCAGTACTTGGGAAATTGAGACAGGAGGATTGCAGATTCAAGACCAGCCTCAGCAACTTAGACCCTCAGCAACCTAGCAAGACCTTATCACAAAAAATAAAAAATGAAATGAAATGAAACAAAATAAAATAAGATAAAATAAAATAGACCTGGGGGTGTAGCTGGGAGGCAGAATGCCCTGGGTTCAATCCCCAGTTCCAAAAAGAAAGTTTATGCTGCCAAATATAGTTTGTAAATCTCAATTTCTGAGGTGTTCATACTAAAAAAAATCCTTAAATTAAGTTACATTTATATTTGGGTAATGCCTAAGGCCAAAGATACCAAAAATTAAGGAAAACACATTATGCTCTCACTAAGCATACATGAACAAAGAACATGGTAGTTTTAAAATTATTATTAATATTATTTCATGTACTTTGGAAATATATGTACAATTTACTTCAAAAATATTTATATATACTAGTTTTATAATATAAGAATGAAAATATCTTATTTTCTCTTGCATTCCGAATACTCCTTAGCTACCGCATTAACTTATATCACATTCTTTATCCAATATATATATAACAAGAGACACTAAAGCCCAGAACTTATGATTTATCTATATTTCAGTGATTGATTATAAATAGAAGTCCACTTGCATCTGTCTATTTTTCTCCACCCACAACAGCACCACAACAGCCCAGCTGCTAGCTAGCATCTGTCTCTTGGATGAGCACCATGGATTTCTAGCTGGTTGCTATTTCTTCATGCACTTACCTCCAATTTCTTTTCTATGCTACACAATTGAAAAAATATAAACATGCTCATATATTGCCTTGCCTTAAAAAGTTCAAAGATTTGCTTTTGTATAAGGTTGAAAAATTTCTACAGGAGCTATAAAATGCTGAATCCCTGCCTACCTCCCCCAGGGCCATTTCTCACCACATGCCTGCAGGATCACAATGCTCCAGTAATGCTAGCTTGTTTTAATAGTCCAACCCTTTTCCTACTTCAGGGATTTTGCAGATATCTTTCCTTTGTCTGAAATGCTGTTCCTCCTGCTATACTCAGTAATTGCTCACAACCTCCAGATCTCTTCTTAAAGAGGTGGGGGAAAAACACATATGGCAAAAATACTTCTCCCTCTAAGAAAAGCTTCTTTTGTTCTCCAACCTAAAATAGTTGTTCATCTTATATTATTTCATGGCAATATTTACTTCTCTTACAAAGTAATTGGACTGTAATTTGTAGTTATACATTGATTTCTGATTATCTGTATAATTTCTCTTATCATCTCACCTGATCCTGTGACTATGTCTAAGTGGTTTACATTGTGTCTAGCAAGAGTATGGCTAGCAGAAAACAAGTAAATAAGATATATTTTTGAGAGTGAATACATGATTGAAGAGATGAGGAGGTGGATGAATGGATAGAGCCCACGGCTAATATCCAAGGAGAAAAAAGTGTGTAAGAGACAAGCGGAGAGTCCAGGGTTGGTTAAGTTTAAGTCCAGCCTTGTTCTTTGCTTTCTGAGTGACATTGAACAAGTTAATAAACTTTCTGACTCCTCCTCCTCCTTCTTCTTCTGTTTCAGGTGTTTTGTTTTACTGTAGTAGTAAAATTGAAATTATTTGCAAGTAAAGAGAAGTCAGTAAAAAGGAAAAAGGGAAGAAAGTGTAGGGAAACTGAGTTAAGGAAAGTGTGTGAAAGATCAAGAACACAGTGTTTTGATAATCTTAGATTGAACTCTAAGAATAAATGAAACATTTGAAACAATGAAGCAGAAATTCTGTATAACCAGAAAAAGAATATTGAATAGATACTGAAAGAAATAAGGGTGGATGATAAAGAAAGACGGAGAAGAAAATTGAAAGTGCAGAAGTTCATAACTGATGGCTTCTTGTTTTTTGGGCTTTTCCTCCATCACCATGAATATTTAACTTAGAATGAAAATATCTATATACTGTTTGTACATTAATGATTAAGCAAAATGTTTTCAGTGAAATAGTCTATCCAGTTTTTGTTACTTTGATATAATAATGTGTCTTCAATTATTATTAGGACACAAAATATTTTGCATGAATGAAAAGGGGTTATGCTCAAAGAACTTCTGAGTTGTACGTTATTTTCAGTTCAAAAGGGGAGAGACTTGAACAAAAAAAGTACTGAAATTTACATTATACACTGATCCGAACATTGTTTATAATTAAAAATATATAATTTTGCCTATGTTGAACTAGTAGCGAGGGATTTTTTATATCAATAGAAATAATGACTTTTGACATTAAAAAGGCAGGTAATACAAATATGACTTTGGTTCCTTGCAACATCTTGGTTCACATATTCCAAGATGCAACACATAGCACCATTAAATATGCAATTTTCTGTTAATAATCAATATAATATAAATAATAATTAAAGCTACTTAAATTCTTTGGACAGGTGCTTCCTTAAAGCACTAACCCCGGCTCCCCCAAAATAAACAAACATAAAAACTGGGGAAATGTGAAATTTCAAATCCTCTGCAATCAAGATTCCAATAGATAACATGACTTGCTGATTCTAACGGGCCTATGCCAAGCTGGCTTTCTACAGACAAAACAACTAGCAGTGCCTACTGAGACGAGTGCATCGCCTTTCTCATCCAAAGTGGCGTGTGTGATGGCACATGCCGACGCCGGGTATCTCGGTGGCTTTGCTCTAGCCGTATTTCCCAGTGAATCCCCAATGCTGCCATCCCCGTTGAGGGCACTAGCTCAGAGGTCTGAACTAAGGAGAAATGAAATTCTTTCTGTGCTTCTATGTGGGAGGAGAAGAAACATAGCTCTGTAATTCTGACTAAGCCCCCATCTTTCATTCCCTAATTACCCAGAAAATGATCTCCACAACCTGAAATGGAGACGGCAGCCCAAACAACAGGCCCGGTGACCACTGGGAACCATCTGTTCCATGTGTATTTACTAGCTTCTGGAATTAAAATTGAGAGTTAAATTTTTTATCAAAATAAATCTGAATTTGTAGTCTTAGAGTGGCTTTTAAAACAATTAAGGTTCTAAAATCTCAGGGCATTTTAATTCTGCTGGTACCAATCAAATAAAAGGAAGTTTCCTTATTTTAAGGTAAGCCAAGCATCTAACAAGCTGTAACTGGAACCAATCAGCCTCAGTTTAAACATTCCTTTCAGCTTACTCTCTCTTAACTGTTATTTAAATACTCTGAAAGCAGGTAGCACAATAAACTCATGAGGCTTTCTTTTGCCCGGTCTACTAGACCCTAAACCCTTTGAGCGCAGGCTCCATGCCTGTAACTTTACCTCTTTTCCAATGATCATGTTTTCTATGTGTGAAATGATCAGTAAATATTTCTTGAACATTTTGATAAATAAAAGAATTTGAACCTTTAAAATTTCATCACTATATCTAAAATAAAGCAACAAAGTAGAGATGGAAATTAAGCAGGATCCAGAAAATAAGGCATCTTTGCAAAGATTAATGTTACGCTCTGATTTTTATTAGAAACCTCATTAATTAATATGCATTGGCTCCTTACTGATTTCATGACCCTGGTCTTAGTACTGTGGATTAAACTCTCATTATTTCTATGCACTCTACTAATACAGGATTGACTGTATCTTCCCAAATGAGTCTCACGATTGCATCTTCCTGGAAATAGTACGAATCATTTACAACAGCATTGAAAAGCACAGTTGATATGTAGCATTTATAACAACATATACTCATTTGAAGCAGTGACTGTTCTGCTACCAGGGCACAACCCTGTATAACATTCTGTAAAGAGTTTTTCTTTATGAAGATGGAACTTTGATTTTTTCAATAGCTACCAAGCTCAATGTTTGAGTACCTACCCTCTTTTATTTTCATGTATCACTATCCAGAGGCAATCATTAGCTAATTTGCTGATTTATGGTTGGAGTTTATGAGCTTTAAACGATGTTAAACCATTTTGTTCCTTTCTCAGTACATTGACAGATGAAGAATGTCTATCCTTTATATTCTTAACTGTGTTAAAAAAATATACCTCACTCTATGTGTTCTTGGCTTCTGTGACATCCAAAATTGCTGCCTTATTACTCTCCTGCGGGATCCTAACTAAAAGCAATGTTTACCTAGCTACCCAATCTGAAAGCTGCTAAGGTTCTTTGTGCTGCATCTATAACAAAACAAGGTTAGAACACCAGTTTAGCCTGGGAATCTAATAGCTATTACTTATGCAATATGCTAGTGACACACATACTGAAGAGCAAAATTGGCTACTGCTGTGTAGGCTGACGGGGCCTGGAATCCTGGCTGTGTGAGACGTGTTTTCATTATTCCACGAGACGCAAACATTCACATTCAAAAGCTGTTTTGAATAATGACAGTCTATATTACCTTTACATGTGGCACCCACATTTTACACTGTAGAGGGGAAGGATTCTGTGGCTGACCTGGTAGCTGTGTTGTGATTGTAAAAAGAGCTGAAATGTTCACAATGTGAAAGAGCATTGGTATGTTTATAAATTTGCTAACAAAATACATATATCAGATAGACAATAACAAGTGCTGGAAAGGATGCAGAGTGATTGGAACCTCTCATATTGCTAGTGGGAATGGTGCATCTGTTTTGGAAAAAAGTCTCAGCTGGGAGCGGTAGCACATGCCTGTTAATCCCAGTACTTTGGAGGTTGAAAAGGAGGATCACTGGTTTGAGACCAGCCTCAGAAACTTAGCAAGACCCACACCAACTCAGTGAGACCCTGTTTCAAAATAACAAATAAAATGGGGCTGGAGGTGTAGCTCAGAGGTAGGTAGAACACCCCTGGGTTCAATCTCCAGATTAAAAAAAAAAGGCCTGGTAGTTCATCAAATAGTTAAATGCAGATATGATATAACCCACCAATTCACTCTTAGGTATATAACCAGAAAATTGAAAACTTAACAATCAAACAAAAACTTGTATGCTAACATTAACAGCGATATTATTCATAACAGTCTCAAAATGCAAACAACCCAATTATCCATCAACTAATGAACATATAAACAAAATGCGGTATATATCCACACAACGGAAGATTGTTCAAATATAGCAGGAATGAAATTTTGATGCCTACTACAGCATGGGTAAACCTGGAAAACCTCAGGCTAAGCAAAGGAAGCCAGACACAGAAGCCAAAGATTCTATTCCGTTCTGCTTATGTGAAATGTCCACAATAGGCAAGTCCATAGAGATGAGTGTTGACCAGAGACTGGGGATGTAAGGACAGGGACTGACTGCTAACGAGCACAGGGTCTCTTTTTGGGGTGAAAAAAATAGTCTAGAATTAGACGGTGGTGATGATTGCACAGCTTTGTTAATACACTTTTTAGTGTATTTATTTATTTGTTTATTGATTGATTGATTGATTGTGGTACTGGGGATTGAACTCCAAGCCACACCTCCAGTCCTATTTTATTTTTATTTTAAAACAGGGTCTTGGGCCGGGCGTGGTGGCGCACGCTTGTAATCCCAGTATTTTGGGAGGCGGAGACCGGAGGATCTGGGTTCGCGGCCAGCCTCAGCTCTATCTCTCTCTCTCCCTGTCTCTCTCTCTCTCCTTAGTGAGGCCCTCCCCAACTTCATGAGACCCAGTCTCAAAATAAAGTATAAAAAATAGGGCCGGGGGTGTAGCGCGGAGGTAGAACGCCCCTGCGTTCAATCCCCGGTACCACAAAATAAATAAATAAATAAATAAAACAGGGTCTTGGTAGGTTGCTAAGATTCTCACTAAGTTGCTGAGGCTGTCCACGAACCTGTGATCCTCCTGTCTCTGCCTCCCAAGTACTGGGATAACAGGCCTGTACCACCATGCCTGGCCTAGCAAGTTTACACTTTAAAAGAGTGGGGAGGGAGCTAGGGGGAAATTCACCTAGTGCTATATGCATGTATGTCACTATCACTATGAACTACATTATGATGTGAGACAATAATGCAGCAATCAAAGTATAAAAAAGAGTGAATAACATGGTGTGTGAATTATATTGAAGAAAATTCATATTATTGTTGATGTCTTCATGTGATGTGAATCTTTGTATTAGTCATTATATTTTTGCATACACATAGAAAGCCTATTTGAACTAATTTAAGACTCACTTAAGTTATATTAATCATTATTCTATATTTTTAGCAAATAATCTAAGATTTCATTTTTAAAATACAATTCAATCTATCATATTTAGTATTTTCCATCTCTTCTTATCAAATGAACCCCTCATTCTCTGTTTGAATTTTTAAATATGCTTAATGTGGCAATATTTTCTGTTCAGATCATGTGAATTAGGCCATGACTAATATTCACAGCAATTTAAAATCTTAGCTGTGTTTTTATTATTTTATTGCTTTTGGCATAGGGGGATGAAAAAGTAGGAGGAAAAGGCTGTTTCTACTTGGTGATTCTGTTTCTAGATATCGACTGGAAATAGAGTAGAATGTCTCTGGCAAAAATTAATATACTTTAAAGGCCTCAAATTATCATATTTTCTAAAACCTATTATTACCTTTCCCTGGGAATATAAAAATGATCTCTTAACCAGCATCGCCTAACCTCTGGCCCCACCTCTCTAATTTATCCTTTACTTTTAATGGTCACTAAAAAATATTCTGTTATAGTGTTTCTCTCCTCAAAAACCTTCAGCAAATACTACCTCCCCACTGATATTCATATAATTTTCAATTTTTTGGCTTTTCTGACTTTCCTACATCATATCCCACTAATTTCTATATTTTCATTATACTCTGGTCACCTAGGTATCTGATTTTTTTCCTATTTCTACACATATCCTTGCTATGATCCTTGTGAAATCCCACCATTACAATGATTTCATTTCTACCACCTCTGTTAATATTCCATCCATTTTCTGTAGCTCATTTTAATAGCAGGTAATGCAGAAATCTCATGAAAGCAAGAATCTTGTCTTGTTTACCAGTTTAATTCCAATGGGACAAAGTAGAAAATCAGCCAATAAATAAATGAGGAAATTAATATTAATTGATAGTTAAATGAAGGAATATTCTTGATGCCCCAAATCTCTCCCCTCTGAAATCATGTAAAACTGCCTTTTCATAGTACTTGTGTCCTGCTATGCATTTTAATTAATTAATTTATTTATTTATTCATTTATTTATCTATCTATTTATTTATGTAGTGTTAGAGATCAAAATAGGAATGGGAGGGCCAGGCGTGGTGGCGCACGCTTGTAATCCCAGTACTTTGGGAGGCGGAGACCGGAGGATCCGGGTTCGCGGCCAGCCTCAGCTCTTTCTCTCTCTTCCTGTCTCTCTCTCTTTCTCTCTCTACTTAGTGAGGCCCTCCGCAACTTCATGAGACCCGGTTTCAAAATAAAGTATAAAAAATAGGGCTGGGGACGTAGCGCGGAGGTAGAACACCCCTGCGTTCAATCCCCGGTACCGCAAAAAAATAAATAAATAAATAAAACAGGAATGGGAGTCTAGCGCAGAGGTAGAACTTCCCTATTCAATCCATAGTACCCTAGTACTAAATATACATACAGTTTGTTTTTCCTCTAGTTAAATCAACCAGCTAACAGATGGTCACCCCAAATAACCAAAAAAGTTAGCATGAACTAGATTTGATAGATGTTGACATTAAGCCCTCTTACTTGGAGACTAGCATATATGTAACGCGTCTTATCTGCTTCACTATATTAAAAGATGAATTTTCTTCCTGTCTTTGTAATCTTTTAGTGGATTGCATATAATGCCCATCACATTCTGGTTTAATGCTCATTCAATAATACAAGGGTATTTCTTCTTTTAAAAAGTTTCTATCCAGTTGAATTCCCCATTTTTATTGGGTTATTATTTTTTTGGTGTTATGTTTTTTTAATTCTTTATACATTCTAAATATTACTCCTCTATCAGAAGAGTAGCTGGCAAAGATTTTCTCCCATTCTGTACGTACTCTCTTCACACTCTTGTTTCCTTTGCTGTGCAAAAGCTTTTTAATTTGATGCCATCCCATTGATGCATGCATACCCATGGCACAATTCACAACAGCCAAATTATGGAACCAACCTAGGCATCCCTTAACAGATGAATGGATCAAGAAAATGTGGTGCATACACATAATGGAGTTTTACTCAGTCATAAAGAACAAAATTATGTCATTTGCAGGAAAAAGGGTGGAACTCGAGAACATTATGGTAAGTGAAATCAGTCAGTCTCAGAAAGTCAAGGGTCATATGTTTTCTCTCATATGTGGAAGCTAGAGAGAAAATAGGAAAGAAAAAGAACTTTTGATAATAGTGAAGACAAGTGAGTGAGACAAGTATGACAGTGGAAGGGGATCAGGGGAGGGAACTGGGAGAGGCAAAAGGAAGCCTGAGGAAGAAAACAGTTCAAATAATGTTATGTCCATATACGAAGGTATCACTAGAAACCTTACTAGCATATACATGGAGGGAGGCAGGGGTTAGTGGGATGGGGTCAGGAGGGACCCACACCAAGAGATGCTGTGTGCATATATGAATGTATCACTTTGAATCTCACTATGATGTATAATCATATTCCACCAATAGAATTCTAAAACAAAATAAAAGTGTTTTCTTTCACTGCTACCTTTGTGAAGAAGGTTTCTGGGTTGGGAGAAGATTTTATTTTTAATTATATTTCCCAAACTCTGAGTTATTAGGATATATAGATATGCTATTTCAGAACAATGAACATAAATCAATTAATTATATTTGACAAGGCAGAATATTATTTATTTATTTATTTATTTATTTATTATTTATACAAGGGATTGAACCCAGAGGCATTCTACCTTCAAGCTACACCTGATTTTATTTCTTATTTGGAAACAGGGTCTCGCTAGGTTGATAAGAGTCTCACAACTTGCTGAGGCTGTTCTTGAATCTGCGATCCTCTTGTTTCAGCCTCCCAAGTACTGGGATTACAGACATGCTCCACCATGCCCGACTCAGAATATACTTTTAAAGTCTTTTAAAATGATTGCTTCTGCTTATAAGTTGATTTCACTGCTGTTAGAGAAATCACTGCTCTTCTGTAACTTGCATTTGTTAGATACTTTTGCACCAAGAATCTCCTTGGGCTATTGACTGGCACACTCCTGATCATTACTAAACCTCTGTCCAAATTATCTGGCACCATACTAGCTCTATAGCTCAATTTAGAATGTAATTGCTTCAGTATCATTACACACCAGACTATTGGGGTGAGGTGGTGGCGAGGATGTATAAGACAATGTGAAATGGTCATGGGGATGTGGTTTCCTGAATATGCCTTTGTAACAAGTCTCCTACAATGGATCCAGGTGGCCTTTAGCCCAAAGTTTTATGAAACACTATTTATGAAGTTGACTGCCCTGCCTCAGTTTCTTTCTATATCACAAATCCTACAGCTTAACATAGCTGTAGAAAATTGCTTAACATATATGCAAGTGAACAAGCAATTTGCAATATTGTATGTTTAATACTAACATCTATAAAACTGCCCATTTAGAAATGAAGACAGAAGGAATTGAACCACAAATCAAATTTTGAGAGAGATGGAGGTATATCTTCTTTTTACTTGAATCATAGATCCAGTTCTTCAAAGCACTACAGCTCATGTCATTTCTCTAAGGCATTTGCCTGGTCACAAAACCCTAAAATCCCTGGCCCACCTCAAAATCTCACTAATACCCATTCATATTTATTTAATCATTTTTATCATAATACGTAGCATAAATTTTATTTCCCTTTTACACTGTTAGCTATTTGAAGTCAAGGTAGATTTCTTTTTTATATTTTGAACCCACGCTCAGTTGAAAAGCAGATAGGAATTATTTGCTGTACAACTTTAAATAGTTAAATTGGTGCATTTTATTGCAAACTTGAATTTAAGCATTTTCTTTCCAGAAAAAAAATCCAGTCTTTAAAAGAAAGCAAAAAGATGAACAGCACAGTTTTTAATACATTGCACAGGAGCAACAGCTAACCAAGGATTTTTGTTTGTTTGTTTGTTTTTATTTTCACCCCTGCCATCTTCCTGTCTCAGCCTCCTAAACACTGAGATTACAGTTGTGTATTACCACACTCAGTTTCCAAGGTTTTTCTGTGGATGAGTTTGAGTCATTTCACTATTTTCTTTTGATTAAAGGTTACACAGTTTTTTTGCTACTTTGTAGATTTTCTTGAGTAAAGATACAAATAATTCCTGTCTAGTGGAACAGATAACCATAAAAATTAATTGCTTGTTAGAAATTAACCAGTTGGTATGTAATTAACTAGTTTGCATCCTAGCTTAACGTTCTTTGATAAATTGCCTATCAATACCTAGTTTCTTTTTTAATGATGCTATCATAATACTACTAATTCTTTTGTTAATGAGTTAAATAGTATCTTTGACATAGGTGCCTATCATATTTGTCTGAGAGTAAGAATTTTACCTTGTTGAAAATTATACTTTACCATAGTCATGTGATTTACTAAAACTATTTCTGTTTTCAAACATTATTAGAAGTTGCTTACATACACCAAAAACCATTGTTTTGAAATACATCATTTATATAAAAAACAACTACAAAAAACACAAACTCAAGATCTATTCCAAGTGAAAAATCTCTTTAATGAGCTCTAAAATAGAATTTAACATCTTTCTTCAGATTATCAGAAAAGAATCTCTTTTAACCATTAACTTGCTAAGTCTAAGAAAATGTGTCTGTCCTTAATAATGACTTTGGGTTTCAATGGACTGACAAGTAATGTCCCTCCGAGAAATTAGGTTCTTTTTTCTTTTTTTTTTCTTCTGAACTAAATCTTTCCCAAAGACAGAGAAGGAGCTTTCAATGAGATTCATAAAGCACTGTTAATATGAATCATAGGCCATGATTAAGCCCCTTTCAAATTTTATAGTGGATAAAGATCTCTTAAGATCTCCCTTGTGCTTCAAGGTTTATTAGAACTAATCTTAACCTTATGGTAGAAAGAGAAGATAGCGGGCTGCCCAGCTGGTGCATGGATGAATTCTAAGGCTCACTGAATGGGACACAGGGGCCAGTATCTACTCACCGCCTTCATTTAAATTACCTTACTGGCATCTTAGTTAGCTTGATCTCTTTGATCTTTGAAAAACAACAAGGTTTGTCACTCTGAGACTTGGGTCTAAATCCTAGTTTGAAATTTTTTATCCTTCCATCCTTAGGTAGTCTCTCAGAGCCTCAATCTCCTACTGGGTAGAATGGAGATTTGAATCTGTGTATTAGTGGGTTCATTGGGAGGATGTAATGAAAAACAAATACTATAAATACCTAGCCCCAAACCTGGAGTCATACTATTTTTTTTCAGTATTGGGGATTGAACTCAGGAGCATTCTACCTCTGAGCTACACCTCCAGCCCTACTTTTTATTCTTTATTTTGAAACAGGGTCTCACTAAGTTGTGGAGGGCCTCACTAAGTAGCTGAGGCTGGCTGTGAACCTGCAATTCTCCTGTTTCAGCCTCCCAAGTACTGGGATTATAAGCATGCGCCACCACGCCAGGCCTATTTTAATTTTATCTTAACCACAAGTCATACTTTCAACATATCAGCTGTCATTTAGTTCCTTTGGTACCTGGATGCTCTACCTCTGAGCTACACTCCAGCCCTATTTTATTTTAAACTGGGTCTTGCTAACTTACGGTGCGTTGGCCTCAAACTTGAAATCCCCCTGTCTGTCCCCCAAGTACTGGAATTACAGGTGTGAACCACCCACCATATCCGTCAGTACCTGCCTTTTTGTTGTTGTTGTTGTTACCAGCCGGAAGTCACTATTATTAATCTTAACTAAGTGCAGATACTAGTATTTAGGAAAAAATATGATCAGTTTTACAGCGCCATTGAGAAATACACTTGTATTTATCATGAGTAAACAATTAACAGGGAGAAAATTACTCCTGAAAAATTAGTGAGCTAGATAGAATGGGATGTAGAAGGGACTTAGTTTATTTGATTTTGAAGGCTTCCGTTGATATTTCTAGCTTTATCAAGTCATGTAATGTTGATTTGCTATCTGAGGAGACTATTTAAAATTATTTATTTATAATTCATATCTATCACATTTCCAAGAAGGAACATAGTCAGCTGCTCTCTGAAAAGTTCAGAGTCAATCACTGGGGTCATTAGACACAAAATTTATTTAAAGCACACAGAGGCTTTTTTCTAGTAAGAATGGATTGTTGAATTTCAAGCACTAGTCTGATTTCAGATTGTCAGCTACCTAGTAGGGGGCACTTGTCAATCGAGCTGAGACAACTATGGAGGAGAGGCTGAGGCAATAGCTCTGAAAGGCATTGTTGTGGGCTGAGCCTCAGAGACCAACAGGGACACAGGGAGGCTTTAGAACAAGGACTCCTGCCCCAGATCATCATGATCAGGATTTTATTATATCCTCCAGGCTTGCTCTGGTTAGAAGGGTGTAAATCACTTGTCTAAGAAACAAAAAATGCCTGCTGAATGCCTCTCTTTATGGGTTGGATATAGAATGTCCCCTGGAAAGGCTCATGTGTTGGCAATGCAAAAAAGTTCAGAGATGAAATAACTGAATCAGGGTTCTAACCTCATCAGTTGATAAATAAACTGATGGATTAATCATTTGAATGTATTTCGTGGGTGGTAACTGTAGGCAGGTGGGCATGGCTGGAGGAGACAGGTCACTGAGGGTGTTACCTTGGGATATGTCCCTAGACCCTTCCTCTCTCTTTCTCTAATTCTTGTAAACTGGGTAGCTTTCCTCTGCCACATTCTGCCATCATATTTCTGTCTTGGAGCTGGACAACCATGGACTGAACCTCTAAAACTTTGAGCCAAATAAACCTTCCCTCCTCTAAGCTGTTCTTACCAGGTATTTTGGTCACAGTGTGATAAAAAGCGAAATAATACACCCTCTCACCCAAGCATGGTTGAGGGCCTCCGATTCTCCCTCCGAGGCTGTTACAGCAGCCTCCCAAGTTATTACTCATTTCCATTTTTTTCTATTCTGATCCACTGCCTTCTACAGTGTTGTTCACATTAACTGTCCCCAAACAAATATGATTATTTTATTTGTTTAAAAATCTATGCTGGAAAGATGAACAAAAAATACACCATTTATGTCAATACAGTTTAAACCCTGGATTTTGGAGTTGTGATGCTATTATGGCCTGAATTGCATACCCTCAAAATCCACAGGTTGATGTCCTAACCATTGGTACCTCAGAATGTTACTGTATTTGGAGACAGAGTTTTTTTAAACAATTTATTTATTGGTGCATTGCAACTATACATCTTGATGAGTTTAGCCCTCCCCCAATTCCCATTCCCTACCCCTTCCCTCCTTCTCATGCTCAGCATAGTGATTGATAAGTTTGTGTATGTACATCCTGTGCATTAGGGTGTTTCCCTCTTCCCCCCTCCCATCTCCCTCAGTTTGGTCGCCTTCTTTACTTATCTAAGGTTTTCTCCTTCTTTGTCTGGAGTCCCTCCTATGCCCTATTCTCCCTATCTTCCACATATTAGGGAGAACATCTGACTTTTCACTTTTTGTGACTGACTAATCTCACTTAGCATAATGTTCTCTAATTCCATTCATTTCCCTGCAAATGATGTGATTTTGTTCGTTATGGCTACTTAAAATTCCATTGTGTACATATACCATAGTTTTGTAATCCATTCATCTGTTGATGGACATCTTGGCTGGTTCCATAGTTTGGCAATTGTGAATTGTACAGCTATAAACGTAGATATGCATGCATTAGTCTGGTAGTTTGGTTTCCATTCTTTTGGGTAGATCTCTAGAAGTGGTATTGCTGGGTCATATGGTAGGTTCATTCTCAGTCTTCTGAGGATCCTCCACATTGTTTTCCAAAGTGGTTGCACTAATTTGCAATCCCACAAACAGTGTATTAGAATTCCTACTTCTCCATATCCTCGCCAGCATTTGTTGTTTGTGTTATTAATGATTGTCATTCTAATTGGGGTTAGGTGAAATCTCAGGGTAGTTTTGATTTGCATCTCTCTGATTGCTAATGGTGTTGAACATTTTTTTCACACATTTATTGGCCATTTTTATTTTTTCTTCTGTGAAGAGTCTATTTAGTTCACTTGCCCATTTTTTGATTGGGTTGGTTTTTTTTAGTGGTGAGTTTCTTGAGTTCACTCAAGAAACTAATAATTAGTCCTCTATCAGAGGAATAGCTGGAAAAATAGTTGCAAGGTCTCTAGTCTAATTTCCAGGTCTTTGACCCATCTTGAATTGACTCTTGTGCAGGGTAAGAAAGTGGGGTTTATTTCTATTTTTCTGCATATGGTTAATCAGTTTTGCCAACATCATTTGTTGAAGAGGCTATCTTTTTACCAGTGTATGTTTTTGGCCCCTTTGTCAAAAATCAATTGGTTGTAAGTGTGCGGATTTGTTTCTGAGTCTTCTCTTCTGTTCCATTGGTCTATGTGTCTGCTTTTGTGCCAATACCATGCTGTTTTTATTACTATGGCTCTGTAGTATAGTTTGAAGTTAGGTATTGTGATGCCTCTTGCATGGTTCTTGTTGCTGAGAACTACTTTAGCTATTCTGGGTTTTTTGTTGCTCCAAATGAATTTAAGGACTGATTTTTCTATGTCTGTGAGGAATGACCTTACTAATTTAATGGATATTGCCTTGGAGACAGGGTTTTTTAAAGAGGTGATTAAGGTAAAATGAGGTGATTTGGGTAGGTCTGAATCCAATAGGACTAGTGCCATTATAAGAAGAGAAGCTGGGTATGGTAGTCCATGCCTGTAACTGAGAACTTGGGAGGCAGAGACAGGAGGATCATAGGTTCCAGGCCAACCTCAGAAACTTAGTGAGACCCTGAACAATTTAATGAGAACCTGTTTCAAGATTTAAAAAAAAGAACTGGAGGTATAGCTTACAGGTAGAATTCCCTTGGGTTCAATCTCAAATGAAGAGAGAGAGAGAAAGAGAGATGAGAGAGAGAGAAAGAGAGAGAGAGAGAGAGAGAGAGAGAGAAAGAAAGGGAGAGAGAGAGATTGAGAGAAAGGAAAGAAAAAAAGAAGGGGCTATAAGGAAACAATGCATAGAATGGGAGGAGACAATCTGAGCACAGCAAGAAGGTAGCCTTTGGCAAGCTAAGGAGAGAGGTCTCAGAAGAAACCAAGCCACTGAGACCTTGATCTTGGACTTCTATCCTCAAGAACTTTGAGAAAATAATTTTATATATTTTAAGCCACCTAGTATTTTGTGATGGTAGCTCTAGAAATCTAATACAAGTGTATTAAACAAAGAGTCTGTTTAATTAGCTTTTATTCCATATATAATACTATATCAGTGAATTATAATGTAGTATGTATTTTGATTGATAGGTGAAGGATATTAATATATAATTTATGGAATAACTGTGATTAGTATATAATTGTAAAAATGTCTATCCCTGGTATTAATCAAAGAAATGTTAAAACTTAATAACATTGACGTTACCACCTATTAGATAAAGATTTTTTCATTTTAATTATTTCTGATAATACCCTGTATGATTAAAGAAGGTCAAATCCATTACTGTTGGCAGTCCTATTTGCCACAACCTTTATGGAAAATTAGGACGAATATTTTATAAAGAGACTTAATAAGAAAATAAAATATACTATGACCCAGCAGCTCCACTCTTCTTAAATTGTTTATGAAGATAATCTTAGCAATTGAGTGTGTGTGTGTGTGTGTGTGTGTGTGTGTGTGTGTGTCTGTGTGTGAGGGAGAGATTGTTTACTTTTCTTTATTAAAGTATTATTTATAGTGATGAAAAATTAAAAGCCATATAGATATGTAACAATAGTATATCAAGGATCACTTGAATCTTTTTGTTGGTGGTGGTGGTGGTTTGTTGTTTTTGGTACTAGGGATTGAACCTAGGTGCCTTCTACTTCCAAGCTACACCCTCAGCCCTATTCTAGTTTTTAATTTGAAATAGGGTCTTGCTAAGGTGCTGAGGATTTTGCTAAGTTGCTGAGGCTGTCCTTGAACCTGAGATCCTCCTGTCTTAGACTCCTTAGGATTATAGCACAAGCCACCTTGCCCAGCTAAGGAGCACTTCAGTCTTAACTCTGCCCACCACACCTAACCACTTAGGCCAGTGCGG
The DNA here is from genome assembly GCA_004027185.1 of Glis glis. NCBI lineage: Eukaryota > Metazoa > Chordata > Mammalia > Rodentia > Gliridae > Glis > Glis glis. The sequence continues at coordinate 18,148 of PVJS01001447.1, read as the reverse complement.
CTTCCTCAAGTGCCCTGGCCCTGTTCCCTCTATCTTTGCACACGTGCATGCACATACACATTTTTTTGGATACTGATCTGTTGCATTAGGATCTTGCCTTTGACCTGTGAGCTCTTCATGTGACTATAGATTCCCCTGTCTTTGACCTTTATATATTTGAAATTTACTGTTTTTCCCTTGACCTTGTATTAAAGCCCCTTTTATGGATTCAGCTTTAGAATCTTTTTCTTGGGCCTTATGTTGATGCAGTGAGTTCTTGAATTAAGTTACAACTCTAGAGTCCATCTGTCCGCAAATCTATTCACTAAGCTTATCCCTAACAAAACTATTTTTAGTTACCAACCTCACACTTTATGGCCATTAAATGTATTTACCACATAATTTAACAATTTGTAGGCAGTAAAAAATTTAAGATTATGACATCCTGTAGAAAAGTGAATAGAAAAGGGAATAAGGGTGGGATTGGAGGGAGGGCTAAATGAGCAATGTGTGCATGTATGATGTTGATACCCTGACATATATCAAAATGTATAATTACAATGCACCAATAAATGAAAAAAAGAAAGAAAAGTGATTACAATAAAGTGTCATAAATATATTATAGTAATGTCACCAAAAACCTAGTCACAGAAAAAAAAGACTAGAAGGAAATGCACTAAAAGATTAAGGAGGGTTTTTGTCTCCTCCTTTCTTTCATCTTGCTGACACTGCGGAACTTACTGAATGTAAAAATGTATTGAAAAGCAAAGGTTACTTAAACAACATTTTTCATTTTATATTTCATCTGTGGCAAGAGTCGATGCTGGATTTTGTTTCTATATCCAGTAAGATTAGGTTCAGGGCAAGAAACCTAAAACCTCAAGTAAAGGTAGCTTAACAAAGATGAAATTCCACTGCTCTTTCATATAAAGATGAAGCTGGGTGATGGTTTGGGACCAATGCCAATGAGGTACTCCAAATACCAGTGCCTTCTGTTACTGTCATTCTATCCTACATGACTTTGACCTCAAGATCCATGACAGTGTAATCTGTTTTTCAGGAGGCAAGGTAAAGGAAAGAGAATAAAAGATAAAGGATATTAACGCTGTTTTTAAAAAGTATTTTAGAAACTTCCATTGAACATTTTACATTGGCCAGATCTTAGTTAGTCCTTGCCTACTTAACTGCACAGAAGCCCAGGAAATCTGGTCTCTATTCTAGATTTCTCAGTTCACAGTTATATATCCATTCCTATCATAGATTAAGGGAGAAGTTACAGAAAAGAAAACCTACCATTTCTGGTTCTACCTCAAGAATTCCAAAAACTTTTTAAAATGGTTATATAATTTAACTTAAAGAATTTTTTCTCTGCATGGAAATTTTACCATATACTCTAAATATTTCTTTTGCCTCTTTGTTTTGTTAATATGTCCCTTGACTGATGTAATCTTGCTTTAAATTCCTTAATTATTTCAGTTTATTCATTTTCATCTTTCCTCATTTAATGTATGCCTTTTATAACTTAAATAGTTGCTTAAAACTAGAGTACAAACCTTTTTATAGATTCATTTATTTAAAAGAAGTAAATACATAAACATACTCTAGTTTAGAATTCCATTTAAATACTTTTTTATAATACTCTAATTATTATATTACCAATAATCTTGAATGAGAAATAGCACCAGTCCTTAACTTTGACAGATAACAAAATGTTAAAAAAAAACCTGAAAGCCATTTGAGCAAAACTTGAACTTGATAAAACAAAACAAGAATATCCTTTAAAAAAATCGTTCACATTTCACTGTTTAACAACTTGTTTTAATCCAAACTCAATCTTTTCCCTTTTAAGAACACTAAGCCTTAGATGTTTAAATAGTCAAATACCAATGTTATTTAGAGAATGAGTTGCTTTTCAAGATGAACCCAGAGTAAAAGGAGCTCTGAGGTAATTTTTAGAGGGGAAAGAAATTTTGTCTTGATAAGAGAAAAAGGGAAGAGATATTCACCCAAACTTTGAAGATCATTATTAACTTAGGGAAATTTGAATTAGTTGAAAAAGCCTCTTGAGGTGCAAGTTAAGTTTTGGCTTTAATGATTCAAGAGACATTGAAAGGACATGTTATTTTCTGTGCTGCAAATCTGAAAGGAAAGAAATTACAGAAGAAATAGCTTTTCATATCAATTAACCTGCATGCACTGCAGGCCTGACAAAACTCCCCAAGGCAGTGACAAGGAATCTCGTGTCTACTAATATTACACTATTTAAGAATCAAAAAGGCTTATATGTATTTACAAGCATGATTGAACAAAATACTTCATTTACTTATCCAGTGACTGTCTAAATGTGTGTGGGGGTTGCTCTCCTCCTCTTCCATCTTGACTTCTCCTGTAGGTATTATTGAAAGACATGTCATGTCACTGAATAAACAAAGACTAATCCCATTAGTGGCCCATACTCTAAATTTTAAAGAGGCCAAATCTGCTAACTTATTAAGATTATTTGGTTTTTCTCAGTTTGAAGGGAAATTGCCATGTAAGAAAAAAGTATAAAACCTGGAACAGTGGTGCAACCCTATAAGCTCAGTACTTGGGAGGCTGAAACAGGAGGATCGCAGGCTGAGGTCAGCCTCAGCAACTTACCGAGACCCTCAGCATCTTACTGAGAACTCTGTTTCAAAATAAAATAGGGCTGGGGGTACAATCTGGAGGTACAATGTCCCTGGGGGGGGTTCAATCCCCAGTGCCAAAATTAATGAATTAATTAATAAAGACATGAGTGCAAAGATTCTGGAAACAGAATGTTTAGTTCAAATTGCAGCTGTGCCAGTTGCTAGCTGTTTTACCTTTTGTACTTTGCTTATGTGCCTTGGCTTCCCCATCTGTAGAGGAGTACTAATAATAACAGTAATTATAATGATAATAATTTGTACCTCCCATGGTTTCTTAGAGATTTTATATGTGTCTATCACTGTATAGCTGACAGACATGGTATAAAACTATATAGATAGCCCCTTGGTCCAAGTGATTTCAGTCCAGGTAAAACTGATGATTGTAGGCACACGGCCAGGTTCAACATCAAGGATGCGCCAGAAGACTGGGAAAGACACTAAATCCAAACAGATACAATTCAAAGGAACAAGAGCACTCAACATCCTGGGGACAGAAGTCCCTAGATAAATGCCACAGCCTCTCTTCCTTTGGTCAGAAATTCTGAGGAGTCTTCCACATGGCTCCTTAGAGGGTCTCTAGTGAACATGAATCCTCATTTCCCATGATAGTAACCAACTCGTCTGTACACCCTGTACAATATTGCCTTCTCCCATTTCTCACTTTCACTCCTTCAATTCTGTTTCTTGGGATCGCCTCTTAAATAAACAACCTGCACTCAAATCCCTGCTTCAGGCTCTGCTTTCATGGGAACAAAAACTAAGACACATATTCCATTAGGTTCAGCTTGAATCACACCTGCCATTTGTGCCCATCACCTTCTGGGCTCGCTGCCTTTTCCTTTCTGTTACTATGCGTAGTTTTTACCCAATTTATTTTTCCCATCTCTAAGATGTTTAATGTTAAAATTTCAGTATGTGTTTCCATTCACCATTCAGGATTTTAATTTGACTGTGTCCCCCCCCCTTCTGTGCTCCTGATATTACACCCAGTATTAACACCAGGATCCCTGTCATGCGTCCTCACACTTTAGTGCCTAAGCTCCACTGCCAGTATGAGGAAGAATAAAGTAACACCGCTTTGTCTGAAGCCTGCTGGCTATTATATTATCTTGGTAATAGTATAAACAAGCCTCCTTTATTTTTACTTCTTTGCAATAGTCACCTCTTTATTTTTACTGAGAGCAGATGGCTGAGTCTGAAGAAAATCCCCCAAATCCTTGTAAACTTTTTAAATGTCTTATGCCTTATGTTTCTAATTTACCTGAAAATAGAAAAAAATTACTTTTGGATATGATTTTTTATAAGCCATATTACAATTGCTTTATATTGAAAGACAATTGTGAAGTTGCTTTATTTTGAAAGACATTTGTGAAGTAGCTCTTCTTATTTATTTATTTATTTATTTATTGGTATTGGGGATGGAATCCACAGGCATTCTACCTCTGAGCTACACCCCAGCCTTTTTTATTTTTATTTTCTGTTTTGAATCAGGATCTTGTTAGGTTGTGGAGAGTCTCACTACTTGCTGAGGTTGTCCTTGAACCTGCAATCCTCCTGTTTCAGCCTTCCAAAGTATTGGGATTACAGGCGTGCAACACCATATCCATCAGTTCTTATTTTTTAGGAAAGTTTTGTTTGGAGGAATTTGTTTTGCTTTTTAGTTTGGGAAGAAGATAAAAGCTTTAGAAGGCAGGTTTAGAAGGTGTCTTCCCAGGTAACTGAGTTAGTATGCTCTTTTGTAAAACTATCATATTTATATTTTGTCCTCTGTTTTTTCTGTAGGTGTACAAGTGCATTTTTTTGCTAGACTCCAATGGCAGAGACTTTTATGACCTGCAGGCCAAGGCATCCTCCTGGGATTGCTGAGGTAGAGTGGAGCCCAGCAATACAATGCGGTAGCTTTGCTAATCCTTCTGCTTTGACACATAGTGCTGGCAGAATGTTTTAAGAAGAAACAGTTTCTCTGTCAAGAATATGAGAACAATTATAAAAGGCAAGTCCCTGACCTTCCTCCAATATTGCACTGATGAGCCCAACACCAATGTAAGGAACACATCTAGAGAAAGTATTCTTGCTTTAGGGTGCACTTAATCTGCTAATCATATAGTAATTCCAGTAATGATAATTGAGTCAAATAGACTTGCATTAAGTAGCTAGCCCTCCTGGAGGTCCTTTTCTTTTTTCCTTTAAGACTCATGGATTTCAGTAATTTTCTGAATTACTTATTTCAAAAATAAATGAGGAAATTATATGTTAGATACATCTTGAATGCAATCACATACTATATAACTAACATATTTCAAAATAGAATTTTAACTACAAAAGTCGAAAGAATGCTTACATGTCTCTCTTAAATTCCCATGGCTTTATTATCATGTTCCTTTTTATATAAGTCATCCACTTAACTATAACTACTGTTTAAAAATAGCCACAAATGATCCGCTGCGTTCATGATAGCAAATAGACATATATGAAAGAGAATTTTTTTAAAAACGAAGGCTAATATACAGGCTTATTTGCTTCCCATGCCTCCTCAAATTAATCTTCTCTGGCTTCTAATAGAGCCTATAATAAATCTTTTCATGTATAATACAAATATAATTATTTAATATGTATTCAAAATTAGTATTTAAAATTGTCTTACCACCTTTAAGAAAAGGTCATGTTAGTAAATACTGCTATTACCACCAGAGTGAACCCAGTGACTTACATACACAGAGCTGCTCTTGTAGCTTGTGGGACTGATTGAACAGTACGATCTCATACACTTCGAGCAGGGCAGTGCAGGGGTGACTATAAATCCTGGTGGCAACTCTTGTTCTCTCTAATACTTTGAAATTCTTGGTATCCAATAATCTCTTTTATTAAAAGACAGAGTACAACACAGGGGATTTTTTCCAGTGGTAAATGGTATACTTCTATGTTTATGATAAATCTATTTGACTTGTTAAACATACTACTTAAAATTTATTCTGTCGTGTGATATGTTACATCATGGCACACTATGTCCTAATATGCCATATCATGCTATATTTGTATGACATCAAAGATGTTGCAGGTGAAGTAACATGGATGCACTATGAAGAGTGAAAGGCATTCAACTCTGGCATCATGACATGGATTTCTGTTAGCAATTCTGCCAGTCAATTGGACTTCATTTGTTGGTTTTCCTGTCTTTGACACATGTAAATGAGGTTTTTAGAGTACTTAGTCACATTTTCCATTCTACATCCCCCTTAATAGCTATATGCATCCAAGAGACTTAATATTTAACTTCCCAGAATCTTTAATGTAATTTTTAAAAATTATAACAACATAATGTAATTCGACATTGTTATTTCCTTATGACCTGAAAAGGCTAAATTTACTCATAAAGATGTATAGTACCATATAGTGAATATTATTATTTCATTTTATGTTGTTTTCAACTGATCAGTTTAGAATCTGGCTTACTGTATATTTTTTATTATTTTTCAATATTATTTTTTTCTGTAAAGTACCATTAGCATGTTCCCTATAACACTAAATGTCAGCTAAAATTTTGATTTTTACCCTTATAAAAATGTAACAACTTCAAATTTTATGGAAAGGCAAACACTCACACTATTTAATATACTGCGTCTAGTATATCAAGATATCTTACTTTAAAAATGACAGTTGCCTCTTACTTTACTATGTCAATTTTACAACATAGTCTAGGCTATAGGAACTTCATAAAAGTTGAGATTTGTTTTTTTTTTTTTGGCAGTACCTGGGATTGAACCCAGGGACATTCTACCTCCAAGCTACACCCCCAGCCCTATTTTTTATTCTTTATTTTGAAACAGGGTCTCACTAAAGTTGCAGAGGGCCTCAGTAAGTAGCTGAGGCTGGCCACGAACCCGGATCCTCCAGTCTCAGCCTCCCGAGCACTGGGATTACAAGCATGCGCCACCACGCCTGGCATGGTTTTATTTTTATTGAAGTCTCCAAAGAAGTCAAATTCTCCACTATTTCTTCTATAAGGAAGTAAGTTCATATAAAAATTTAAGATTAAGTTTTCACATTCAAACATGTATCTTCTCTAAATTTTTAACCTTATAATATATATAATAGCTAATTTCAATGTAAGAGCTATATATTGGTCAGATTCTTGAGGAATCTAAATAAGTCATCTGATGAGTTATATAACTGTATATGTATTGCAATTCATAAATTTAACATTATGTATACATGAAGACAAAGATTTGAAAAAATATGGAAAGAAGGTCCCAGCAATACTGTGGATGAGAAATTCAGTGGAAGCATTTTTATGTCTTGGACCCAAAAATGAAGAGCAGAATTTATGAAAATATTTACATTTTAAATTATATAGGTGAACATATGAATAAAATAATTAAAAATAAAAGAATTCCTCAGGAGCTTCAAATGATTAAAAAGTATGATTCCAGTGTTAATAACTCCAAGATTCTCCTTGAAATATCCACTTATCCATGCTGCCTAATGAAGAAACTTACTATTAACAGAATGACACAATGTACTTTAGGAAGAAAAAAAATTATCCAAAGAAGCCTGGTGAGTAAGAAGATAATAATGAAGTAAGAAAATAGCAAACAAATGGGTAAATCTAAAAGAAGTCATGTAGAACAATAAAGCCGATCTAAATTTGGTAATAAACTGAAAATTACTGAATAATAGCATATGATTTAGAGAGACATTAGAATCAAAGCAAGCTGAGTCCCTTGTGTTATTCAGAAGGTGGCTTAAAATAGTGATAGCTTGTGTATTTTGTTAAGTATAACACAGTAAGGTCCAAATTTATAGGCCTGAAGGAATTGTTTAAATCAGTAAGGAGGTTAGCAGTATTCCTGGAGAGTATATTAATATGCATAATTTAATTAAGTTGCTATGAAATAAAAACAAATATTCAGATTATGTTAATAATTTTTAAAAGTTATCATGTTTTAAAGCAATAAAAATGTAGACATCTAGGGAATTAAGAAGAGCTAAGTAAATAGAGATATGCTATACATACAATGACAAAGAAGTCAATATCATAAAGATATTATTTCCCAAATAATATGTCAATTCAATTTATATGAAGGAAACAAGACTGAGGGAATTTAACATAGTTCTGAGAAGAAAGAAAAGCCAAGATTTGCCTTATGTGATGAGATTCAATTAAAAAGCCATGAAAATTAAGTTTGTCCATATTGGCTTGCAGAAAGAAACATAGAAGCTGGGAAACTGCTCCACACCTATATGAAAGTCTGGATGCATCAAGGGACTGGTTTTGTGTGTTCATGGGGAACGAACAGGTTACCGAGTGCATTGCGCTGATGTAGTTCAGTGGGTCTTGAGTGGGAAAAAAGGAAACCTCCATTTTCACATACCACAAAAAATCTTTTCCTGCAGAATTAATGCGGAAGGAAAAACAGTACCATTTTAAACATGAAAACTTAGGGGAAGATTTTCATAGTCTCAGAATGGGAAATGATTTCTTTGTGCAATGCAAAAATCATATTCTGTAAAAGGAAAAATAAAAAGTCTACCAAATGTAAATAACCACTTCTGTTCACTAAGCATCAAAAAAGAGACTAAAAAGCTACTTAGTGAGGCCCTCCGCAACTTAGTGAGACCCTGTTTCAGAATAAAGAATAAAAAATAGGGCTGGGGGTGGAGCTCGGAGGTAGAATGCCCCTGGGTTCAATCCCCAGTACCACACACAAAAAAAAGACACTAGAAAGCTGGGGCCACAAATCACTTGGATGATTTTTCAAACAAATATAAATGATGAAATGTTAGCCTCCCAAGTACTGGAATTACAGGTGTGTAACACTACTCCTGGCTCACAATAATCTTTAATAGTAAATGTTTTCACCCCAAATAAATGCTTAGAATTAAAATTTTAATTTATTTATTTTATTTATTTTGGTACTGGGGATTGAACCCAGAGGCATTCTACTTCCAACCCTTTTTAAATTTTTTCTTGTTTTGAAACAGGGTCTCACTAGGTTGCTGAGAGTCTCACTAAACTGCTGAGGCTAGCTTCTATCCTCTGATCCTCCTATCTTAGTCTCCCAAGTACTGGGATTACAGGTGTGTACTACCACACTCAGCTCTGAGAATTAACTTTTTTTTGATAAAATCTAATATTCAACACCTTTCTTTCAGGTTAATTGTATAAGAATTCATATTGATTAAACAGAATAGCTAGCAGAACATGTACAAAGGTAGTTTCTAATTTAAGACAGGAATAATTAATATTATTTAGCTCCCTCTCACTTAATGTATAAACTTTTTTTCCTCTTCTCCATCAAAACCAGTAATCCCTACTACACAAATAATGTAATTTACCCAATCAGTAACTAATCAATATTTCCTTAGTGTTCTTTGTGTCTCCACAGCTATGTTAATACTGGTAGGGAAATCTGTTAGGAGAATATGGAGCTCTATAAGGTAATGAGATTAGAAACTCATCAAAATAAGTCTGAAAGATCTTAGTGATGAGAGTCAAATAAATCTGAACAACCAAATATAAACAACCAAGGAAAGTGGGTCGGGTCAGCATAGACAGGCACTGCACAGGCCCTCCCCGCTACCCCCATCCTCATGTTAGTATGGGTGCCTCTTCAGAATCAATGCCCTGATTTCAAGTATTTGGGGATTTCTTAAACCCTTCCAGCCCTTGGCAGGAGTTCCACATCTCTTTTGAACTGGCTGTAAAGATTGATAAAAGTGACTCATTTCATTAGCCATTTATTAACTACTTATTTGCAAAACACTGTAGAGAATAAATAGGAATAGGACTAGACTGTCCTCAGCAAAGTTGATAATCTAGTAAAACAAGACAAACACACAGGTAACTACTTCCATTAAAGGACAAGTGAGCTGAGCATTGCTTTTTAAGTTGTTAGTTAAAGATGGAGGTGTGAATTCTGAGAAGTGAAAGATTGACTAGATCCCCTTATGAGTAAATCTGTGTGTGTCTGTGTGTGTGTGTGTGTGTGTGTGTGTGTGTGTGTGTGTGTGTGTTTAAAAAGTTGAAAAGTAGAGGGAATTGCAGGCAGAGTAAATGCAGGGAAGTATGGAAACACATACAATATTCTAGGTATAATGACTCGATTGGGACAAAGCTGGGGTTTATAGAATCAGGATGCGAGGGGGGGAGAGAGGGAACAGAAAGTCAGCCTTGCCCCTGAAAGTCCAGTAGCAGAGCAAGCAAAGAAACACTTAGAATATAAACATGTTACAGGTGCCAGTAAAGGAGGGCATTTCTTTTTTTTCGGAACGGGGGGTTGAACCCAGGGGCAGTCTACTTCTGAGTTACATCCCCCAGCCCGACTTTTTATTCTTTATTTTGAAACAGGCTCTCACTAAGTAGCTGAGGCTGGCTGCGAACCTGAGATCCTCCTTTCTTAGCCTCCCAAGTACTGGGAACACAAGCGTGTGCCACCACGCCTGGCTAAATGAGGTCATTTCAATTTGCTTAACTCAAACTTCACTCTTGCCTGAAGATGATGCTCTTCAAAAATTGTACAACTTACCCCTCAGGACTGGCTCATTCTTTTTTTTTTTTTTTGGCGGTACCAGGGATTGAACCCAGCGGCCTTCTACCTCCCAGCGACACCCCCAGCCGTATTTTTTATTCTTTATTTTGAAACTGGGTCTCACGAAGTTGCGGAGGGCCTCACTAAGTAGCCGAGGCTGGCCGCGAACCGGGATCCTCCGGTCTCAGCCTCCCAAGTACTGGGATTACAACCGTGTGCCACCATGCCTGGCTTGGCTTATTCTTAAAGATGCTAATTGGTCACAATCACATCTATTGAACTAAGTGCCCGTCCTTCACAAACCAGAGAAGCCCTGAACAAGGAACTCTCCACATTTCCGCAAAGCTTTATATCTATCCTTCTATTGAATTGTGTCCTGACTATAACATGTCATTAAAATAAACCTTCTAACCACCATCAAACACAAATAAGACTTTTTGGCCTTTCATCTTAACTTGATAATTATTTTAATTAACCATGTCCTTAATAATTAATTATGTATTACTCTATTTCTGAAGCCAAACTAGCACATTTGATTACAACTCTCCAATTTACATTTAATACTTAACCTTATTATATTTATGTATTAAGTTATATTCTTTTTGTTATTTGCTGGATAGTTTAATTTTTTTCCTGTCGATCTTCAATGAAGTTTGGGCAATCAAACTCAGATGTCTTCCCCTCAGATTAAAAAAAAAATGCCAGTGAGGGGGGCCTTATTTATTTATCTGTTTGTGTATGTGGAGTATCTTGAAGCAAGAGTAGTTGACAAATAAATGACCAACTTGAAAGATGAGGTTTTGCAATGTCTCCCAATTCCTCACTTTATGGCCTCCGAAACATTACCTTGAAATTCAGTTGTTCCCTCTCTGCCTTACTGATTACTGAAGTCTCTAAGTGGCCTTAATGTCAAATCTAAGGTGCTAAATTTTATAACAAGATCAATTTCCCCAACATTTTTACTGCCAAATACATTTTTTAAAGGATGCGTTCAATTTGAGTCTGTCTACAGCATGATGGCTAACAGGTTCTTTCAGAGGAAAACAAGTAGTGTGCTTGTGTGAATATTTATCTGACAGTAGCTTACAATACTAGATTATTACAAATGGCGGGGACATAGCACTCCCAGTGAGGTGACACAGGAGAATTTATCATCACAAGTAGGTCGCTTTATAGAATATTGGTATTACTGTACCGACATTCTTCTAAAAAATATGAGGATCCGTGCTCATTTATCATTTAGCAAGACACTCACCTCGCCATGGCTCCATCACTAGCCTTCAGAAGCTCTGCCGAAGATGAGATTTTTTTTCTTTACTTTAATGGTATTCAGTTGTTGCAGTGGGCAGTATGGCAGTGTGCCGCATAACATATGTATATTTAAATTAAAAGGGCGAGAGGGGCTTGAAAAGAAAATAATTCTCTGCAAACTGCCATCTCTGGAAACTGATAAAGCGAATTCAGCATGGTTTTATATAATATTTTGTCCCACTTTGGTCTGCAGTACCTATGAGACAAGGAAATGCATGGACTCAGGTAAGGCTCCCAAGTTAAAATCCCATGGCTGCATTTTGTCACCGTTGTATAAATATGTTCCTTTTACTCAGCCATAAAAAAGAACAAAATTATGTCCTTTGCAGGACAAATGGATGGAACTAGAGAATATTATGCTAAGCAAGATTACCCAGTCCCAGAAAGTGAAGGGTCATAGGTTTTCACTCATATGTGGAAGTTAGAGAGAAATTGGGAAACTTTAGATAAATAAGGGGAGATACTAGTACAATGGCAGAAGGGGATTTAGGGAGGCAGGTTGGGAGGTGGAAGGGGAGACTTTATAAGGGAGACAGTTCAAATAATGCTATGCTCATATATGAATTTATCAATACCAGTTTCAATATTATTTACCAGGAGAGGGAGGGTGTGGGTGGGATCTGGAGGGAAAAACAACAAGTGCTATGAGCATGTGTGTTTCTATCACTCTGATTCTCATTATGATGTATAATTATAATGCATCAATGAAAATAAAAGAATAAAATATATTCCTTTTAAATTTGATGTTGATAACTGTCATGGGACCAAAAATACACAAAGACCAGGGGCTGGCAAAATATGGCCTGTGGGCCAAATCTAGCCCTGCCACCTGTTTTTTTTTTTTTTGAGGTACCGGGGGTTGAACGCAGGGGCGTTCTACCTCCGCGCTACACCCCCGGCCTTATTTTTTTTATACTTTATTTTGAAACCGGGTCTCACGAAGTTGCGGAGGGCCTCACTAAGAAGAGAAAGAGAGAGAGAGAGAGAGACAGGGAGAGAGAGAGCGAGAGAGCTGAGGCTGGCCGCGAACCCGGATCCTCCGGTCTCTGCCTCCCAAAGTACTGGGATTACAAGCGTGCGCCACCACGCCCGGCCCTGCCACCTGTTTTTTAAAATAAAGTTTTATTAGGCCACAGTCACTGCCGGTCATTTGCATATTGTATTGGCTACTTTTGTGCTACAACTGCAGAGTTGAGTAGTCATGAGACGGCGTTACTCACAAAGCCCAACACTTTACACTCAAAGATTGCAGCCCCTGCATTGGACTGCCCGTCTCTCGTACTCTCTACATGTCCTGGTTCTGGTCCAGCTGAAGGAGTCACAGGAACAGTAAGATAGGAAGCCAGATGGGATGGAAATGCCTAGACAATACATCGGAAAAAAGGAATTATATGGTTCCTACAGCGTGTCTTTTAAATGCTTTCCTGAGAGAATAAGTAGAAAATTCAGTAGCGATCTTATGGTAGCAGATCTTAGTAAGCAGAGCATTCTGGTTTGTCTTCCCTCTGCCTTCCCCACAATTCATCTAGACCTTCTGCTTTAGCTCTGTTGCTCCCTGGGGGTTAGGACACACACAGATCTACACTGCTCCCTTGAGGAGCTGCAGAGTTTCTGCAAACGCAGAAGTCATTTCAAACAAATAATAAAGACATAAACTACTCAAAAAAAAAAAACTGTTTCTCACTATTATGCAACTGGAGCAAGGGCTAAAATTGCCTTTGACAGATGGGTGCCTCTAAAAAAAATAGTGCAAAAACCACTGTGCTATAGTGATATTATGTTTAAAATATCTCTTTAGAAAGTGGCTCAAACATTTGACTAAAAAGAAATCTTTAGTCATTATGGATTACATTATATTATTATTATTATTTTTTTTTTGCGGTACCGGGGATTGAACCCAGGGGCGTTCTACCTCCGCACTACACCCCCAGCCCTATTTTTTTATGCTTTATTTTGAAACCGGGTCTCACGAAGTTGTGGAGGGCCTCACTAAGGAGAGAGAGAGAGAGAGAGACAGAGAGAGAGAGAGAGACAGAGAGAGAGAGAGAGAGAGAGAGAGAGAGACAGGGAGAGAGAGAGCGAGAGCTGAGGCTGGCCGCAAACCCGGATCCTCCAGTCTCCGCCTCCCAAAGTACTGGGATTACAGGCGTGCACCACCACGCCCGGCTACATTATATTATTTTACTTATAGTAAAAAAGGAATATGACTTTTATTTTTAAAATCTTTTAATCTCATTTAAATATTGTCATTTTCATAAGCAATTCTATAACATGTTTTCTAACTGAAGTTTTTTGTCATAATAAGGATGAACTGAGGAACAAGATTTACAATAAAAATACATGTGATGTGTGATAAAGATAATATTGAATAGCATTTTATTTTTAGATCACACAAAATGTCCTGCAAAACAACCAACATTCTGTAATTAATTCCAGAGTTTGGTCCATTTAATTACTATATCTTCCATCATGTTTCCCATCGTTTTCTCTTTTCTATCCCACTAGTATGTAGACTATTACTTAAATTTCCATTGGTGTTTTCTGTCTCTGGTGTCTGTCTGCTCCAGTACCCTGCACAGCCACATTAATCCTCACAAAGGATAGCTTTTCTCAGATGTCCCGGAAACATTCAACCAGTCCCTAATAACTATCAGTTTAATTACTGAAATTTCTTCCAGGCATTTTTTTCAATAACTCATTTTATTACTCTTGCCCCAACTTAACCCACCATAAGGCCTTATTTTTATTTGTTCACTATTATCCAGGTGGGTTTGCTGGGTGGTTCCTTAGATAATTTTACTCATTTCCTTTGTTATCATCTGCAACTGACTGTCTACATGATACTTTTTCTGGCTTCTCCAGAGATAGCAGAGCAGCATGGATTGGAGCTAGTCTGGACTGGAGTTACACGGCTTGCTTTGGAATCCCAGCTCTGCTGTTGGCTGCCTGGATGATGTTGGCTGAGCTACTCAATCTCTCTCTGTCTGTAAGCTCTCATATCTAAGACGGTAATAGCACTGTGTTAGTCAGCTTTGCATTGCTTAGAGGAGGAAAAGATTATTTTGGCTCATGGCTTCAGGTCCATGGTTGGCTGGCTCCAAGACAGGAACACCATAGCAGAAGGGTGTGGGAGGAAAGCTGCTCTGCTCATGGCAGCCAGGATGCAGGGGAGGGGGAGCTGGGGAGAAGATAAACCTTCCAGGGTACACACCTAGTGACCTACTTCCTCTTAGTAGGTCCTGTCCCACAGTAGTCCATTTAGACATCAATGGATTCATCCACTGATGAGGTCAAAGCCTCATGATCTAATCACTGACGAAAAGCCCCATCTCTGGAATGTGCTGCACCGGGGACCATGCTTCAACACATGAGCTCTTGGGGGGACATTCCAGGTCCAAGCCACAAGAAGCACTTAACTCATATAGACACCAAGAAGATAACTTGAGTCTGTATGTGTAAAGCACTTCGACAAATACCTGTCATGTATTAAGTACTGTGGTGTTATAGCTTAGAGGCTATAAGCACTGCCCTTGATACTTAGAAATTCTGGAAAAATTATGTCGCTTGCAGGAAAATGGATAGAACTAGAGAATATTATGCTAAGTGAGGTCAGTCAGTCTCAGAAAGTCAAGGGACATATGTTTTCTCTCAAATGTGGAAGCTAGAGGGAAAATAGGAAACAAAAGGGACTTTGGTCAAATGAGGAGAGAAACTAATAGAATAGTGGAATGGGGGTTGGGGGAGGGTGGAGGGAAGGGGAAAAATGAGGATTGAGGAAGGGAACAGTTCAAGTAAGGTTACATCCATACAAGGTTTCACTACCAATCTCACTACCATGCATGGGGAGGGAGAAGGGAAATGGGGTGTCAGTATACAAAGGGAAATACACCAAATGCTGTGTGCATGTATGTTTGTATCACTTTGAATCTCACTATGATGTATAATTAAATTGCACCAATAGAAGTATATTAAAAAAAAGGGATTTGGGGTCTGCTGGTTACCTGCTAGGTAAATTCTGGGCACCTTACTTAACTGCTTCAAACCCCAGTTTCCACAATTGTAAAATGATAATAATACCAACAGAGTCAGATTGTTGTCAAGCTAAAGGTAAAGAACTTGTCATGGTGTGTGGATCACAATAAGTTCTCAAATACATCAGTTGCTTGTATTATCAGTAACATTATTATTACCAATATTGCTTTGGTTGCTACTTTTAATATTCCAGACTTTCAAAGAACTTGAGTGTACATCTACCTGCACCATTCTTTCTATCCTGAGCATTATAAAGCTGAAGATTATTGGCTACTTTTTCCTCAAATTCCTATATTTTACCCCATATCAAAGAGGTAGCATTAGACCTAATCACTTTGGTCTTTGTGAATGGGAAAAAAGCAAAGCAAAAACATTTAGATATGTTCAGCTTATTGGGATTTCCAGTTGATGACATAACTATTTTACACCCAGTTTATGAAGTAGATTAGGAAATTATTAACATATATCTATTAATGGAGCCCAGAGTTCACCTCACAAATTACACTCTGCCTATACCTGTGAACTTTGTTTTTTTGCCATGGTGTCTTACCTGTTGCTCATGTAAGCCACATCCTTTGCCTTTTATACATTTATATCCAGTAAGGTGACAGCTTTGAAGACATATCAGTACAGCTCTGCTATCAGGTATGTGACTGATATATATCTTCAATTCTTTGACCCTAAAACTCCTTAATGGAAAAACAAAGATTATACTTCTTACTTTTATTGTTGTTGTGAGATCATATATGTAAAAGTCCTAATATAGAATAGATACATAATAAAGGTGACCACCATTTTTACCTGCAACTGCCACTGCCTGTGAAGATTAGCAAAATATATAATGGATATTCAGTAAATATCAATTTGAATTGAATCAATTTGTACAGTACCTTTTAATATTCTAAAAAACCATTAAGTTCCTACTAACTATATTTACTGCAAAAATTTAGGAGTTTTCTTTCTTGCTTGTTCATCTACTTTATTTTTATTCTTGGGTCAAATCTCACTTGCAAATGAAAAACATTAGCTAACAGTAAGCATGCTCATAAAACTAAAACATTCGCTTTCATTTTCTCACAATATTATGCATGCAAAAATAAGAAGTTGGAATTTCATCCTTTAGGCAACAAGGAGAGGCTGGTATTTTATAACAAAGAAGTGATTTGATGAATTTAGTATTTTAGGAAAACAAATCTGAATTTAGTATTTGAGACAAAGCAAAGAACGAACCAAAAGGTGGCTTTTAGATTTCTGAGGTTCAACTAAATAAAATAAGCAAATCAGGAGAAATCTTAAATTGGTTTAAGATGTTTAATGAAATCAGGTTCAGATGCATGGGTGTTAAGAGGCGAGGCACTTGTTGAACAGAAAGGTCCACAAATGATTGGAGACTCTTGAACAATGGTCAATATGGAGAATCAAGATTTAAAGTAGTTTGGGAGATGAAAGCTGAAATCATAGCCCTGTGAGGAGCTTAAAATAGAAAATGGGGGATAGAGCTGGATGTAACTTGCTAGTTTGAAAGAAATTTTAGTGGAGATTGTGTTCCATGGAGAGGGGATTGATAGATTTATTTTAGGGTAATACTTGCTGCATTAAGTTGTATGAAAACTTTCATACCTTATCATCTAAATCTGAATAATAAGGCCGGGCGTGGTGGCGCACACTTGTAATCCCAGTACTTGGGAGGCGGAGACTAGAGGATCCAGGTTCCTGGCCAGCCTCAGCTAATTAGTGAGGCCCTCCGCAACTTCATGAGACCCGGTTTCAAAATAAAGTATAAAAAATAGGGCCGGGGGTGTAGCTCGGAAGTAGAACACCCCTGGGTTCAATCCCTGGTACCTCAAAAAAAAATCTGAATAATATAATGTTTATATAAAAGGAAATCCTGAGATCTAGATATGAAGTGAAATATATTTTTGCTTAATTATATTTAGAGCTCTATGTGTGTCCTTCTGTTCTATAGCAGATATATTGCTTAAATGCTTTAATTTACAAAATTTTTAATAAAGTTAAAATTCTTTAACTGTGAAATACAAACAGAATAGATGCATTTGCCGAAGGTCTGGTTTTGAACACAGAGACAGTTCCTGCTAAGGAGGAGAGTAAGGAGCATTTTTTTCTTTTTAACTACTAACCCCCCAGAAATATCTCCTAAAACCTCTTCCTACCTCTGGATATGTTTGTTGTCTTATAGTAAATCACACTCTTGTCTTCACAACTGTAATTTGTTACTCTGTTACAGTTTAGAAAGAAGTAAATGACTGAATATGCGGGGAAAGGATCTTCTTCCATGATTTCTATAAACCCTGCTTCTAAAAAAGAACTACTCTGATAAGTAAAAAGTGGACTATGCCTCTTTTGTTTATGCTCTGAACAAACATTTGCTTTTGTTTATGCTTTGAACAAACATTTGTCTTTTTAGGAGTGTCAGTAATTAAAAGGATAAAATAGCCGGGCGTGGTGGCGCACGCTTGTAATCCCAGTACTTTGGGAGGCAGAGACCAGAGGATCCGGGTTCGCGGCCAGCCTCAGCTCACTGTCTCTCTCCCCGTCTCTCTCTCTCTCTCTCTCTGTCTTTCTCTCTCTCCTTAGTGAGGCCCTCCGCAACTTCGTGAGACCCGGTTT
>PVJS01001446.1:0-97809 GCA_004027185.1 Glis glis | reverse complement strand
GAGGTAGAATGCCCCTGGGTTCAATCCCCGGTACCGCAAAAAAAAAAAAGAAAAAGAAACAAATTTGAAAGTTAATCACCTGAATGAAGTTGTATGGTGTCCAGAACATTGTTCAAAATGCACTTCAAGCCGGGCGTGGTGGCGCACGCTTGTAATCCCAGTACTTGGGAGGCTGAGACCGGAGGTTCCGGGTTTGTGGCCAGCCTCAGCTACTTAGTGAGGCCCTCCGCAACTTAGAGAGACCCTGTTTCAAAATAAAGAGTAAAAAATAGGGCTGGGGGTGTAGCTCGGAGGTAGAATGCCCCTGGGTTCAATCCCCAGTACCACACACACACACACAAAAATGCACTTTAGAGTGCTGTAGTGGGCTGGGGTGGTATGGAGAAGTGAAGGTCTAGTGTGGTGGTAACTGTTGAAGCTGACAGTGGGCGTGTGGGAGTTATCTGTACTCGGCTCCCTGCTTCTGTTTGATGTTTGTGATGCCCAGCTTTAAAGCGGTACGCACTGCAAGTATTTTGGGAGACATCTGCCTAGGTGTGTTTCGTTGCCAACACACAGTTGTAGAACGCTTTATGTGCATGCGTGCATGTGTGCGTGCGTGCGTGCGTGTTTTGGTACTGGGGATTGAACCCAGGGGCATTCTACTTCTGATCTAGACCCCCATCTATATTTTATTTTTATTCCGAAGTAAGGTCTCACTAAGTTGCTGAAGTTGACCTCAAGCCTGCGATCTTCCTATGTCAGCCTCCCAAGTACTGGGATGACACGTGCGCCACCGCACCCGGCTTGCATGTGTGTTTTGTCTTTTGTTTTTGTTTTTTTGTGGTCTAGGGATGGAACCCAGGGGCATTCTACCTCTGAGCTCCACCCCCAGCCTGATTTTTTTATTCTTTAATTTGAAACAGGGTCTCACTAAGTTGTGGAGGGCCTCATATAGTTGCTGAGGCTGGCCGTGAACCTGCAATCCTCCTGTCTCAGCCTCTTATGTACTGGGATGACAGGCGTGTGCCACCACGCCTGGCTTGCATGTGTTTTAAGACCACTTTTTCAGAGCAGTTTTAGTTTCACAGCAAGATAAGAGGAAGGTACAGATGTTCCCCATAGACCCACTGTGTATGGGAAACGCTGTGCTCACCATTATCAACATCCCCACCAGCGAGGTCTGCCTGTTCCCGTGGACGGACCTCCATCGACAGACACGTCCTCACCAACGTTAGCCGCCTATGCGGGCGCTCTTGCTGCTGGGCCACACAGCGCCCTCGCTCTGACTGCTCTGATGCCAGTCGGCAGCGTCATGTGTTCATTCTCCTGTTTGTTGTCGGGACACTTCTGGCCAGAGTCCCACTGTGCCGGATGTTGGGACAGGTGGCGAAGGGCGGAGTCCTGGCTCCCGTATCACACGCTCCTTGGGCAACTTTCCCAGTTCCTGTGGCCTCAGTTGCTCCCTCCGGAAGCCCTTTCTTGTGGGATGGTGTTGAAGGTGGACTAGGTGAGTGACGTCAGGCAGCGTCAGCAGGCGGAGCTCTTGTCACTGGCCACCCAAACGGCGATCGGGTTCTTGTGTGGCCGTGCCGTACCTGGTTTTACCATCCGGGCCCGTGAACATTTGGGCTATGCCCAGTTTTTTACTAGCTGCGTGGGGTTGTGCAAGACTAGATAAAGCCACAGTCGGGAGGCCACCAGCCTCATGACGGGTGTCCTTTCCCATATCCCAGCCTCTAGGGCCTTTGGGCCTCGCCCACCTTCAGGGCCCCAGTCCGCAGAGCTTCTCCAAGCCACCACTGGTAGTTGGGCGCCTACTCTCCTTGGTGGCAGCCTGAGAACACAGGCTCCTCAGCAGCCAGCTCTGAGATCTCTCCTGGGATTCCAGGGGAGAGCAGACAAACGTGGGCCGCAAACAAAGGTGTGACGGGCCCTCGGGGCTCCCTGCCTGCCCGGCCTGCACTGGGATGGGCCCGAGTGCCCCTGCCCCCAGCAGCTCTCTCTGCCCCCAGGGAAGGCTACAACAACCCCCCACTCTCAGGCGAGAACCTGATCGGCCTGAGCAGGGCCCGGCGCCCACACAACGCCATCTTTGTCAACTTCGAGGACACTGAGGTGCCCTTGCAGCCGCTGGAGGCGGCGGTGCAGACGTGGAAGAAGGCCTGCACCAACCCTGTGGACCGGAAGGTGGAGGAGGAGCTGAGGAAGGTGAGTCCGCCCGCAGCCGCCTTGGCTTGGCACCGCGTGTTCACCCAGCTGCTCCCGTCCCGCCAAGAGCTGGCTGTACTCTAGAACTAGTTCATCAGCACCTGGGGATTTTCACTTCGGATGTCGCATCTAAAAGCCACGTCCATCTAAGTCCTACATTCCTAAGGTCGAAAGTACTCCGGCTTCCTGCTGGGCGCACGCTTGTAATCCCTGTACTTTGGGAGGCGGAGACCGGAGGATCCGGGTTCGCGGCCAGCCTCAGCTCTCTCTCTCTCTCTCCCCGTTTCTCCCTCTCTCTCTCTCTCTCTCTCTCTCTCTCTCTCTCTACTTAGTGAGGCCCTCAGCAACTTCGTGAGACCCGGTTTCAAAATAAAGTATAAAAAAAAATAGGGCCGGGGGTGTAGCGCGGAGGTAGAACGCCCCTGGGTTCAATCCCCGGTGCTGCAAAAAAAAAATAAAAAAGAAAAGAAAGTACTCCGGCTTCTTAAGCGGTCCCTTTGGGGTGGTCGAGAAATGGGCTCATTATTGGAATGTGACTTAATGTGGAGCTGGGACCCAGTGGGCCTTTGTGTATGCATATAGTGCTTGCAACAAACCAAGTAGCCCTTCTGTGAGCCCAGCCCTGGCGCCTTCGCCCCGGCTGGAACTGGCGCGGTGTTGCTGGGTGTTGCCGGGCACTGCGCCTGGCCTCTGACTGTGGGCCTGTGAGGATGGGGATCGGGGCCTCTGTTTTGCCCACGGGCCTGACTAGCACATTCTCAGGTGCCCTGCTGACCCAGGACCTGGATTTCCTTGTTTAAGCCAAAGTCACACCCTATTCCTGGGGTTGGGGTGGTTCTTAGAGAGACTGGGGCTCTTGTTAAATTTCTAGCAGTCACACGGTGGAGGGGACACTGGCTCTTCCCTGTCCTCTGGGCACAGTTTTAATTCCTGAACCCAGCTCACACGGCCCTCTCTGCCCCTGGCCTTCCACATGCTGGCCACAGCACCTTTTGCAGTCTCCCCTGGGCCGGGCCATCCCCTTTGTCTGTGATGTCCCAGCTCGGGCACCTGCCCTCCAGGTTGGGGCTGCTTGAGAGTTTGGGGCTTTGGCACATCCCCTCAGCCATGCCCTCCTGGTGGTTTCAGGACCCCCAGCCCTGCGGTTGCACTTGACACATACAAGGCACAGTTCCTGCCTCTGAGGGAGGGAGGGGCAAGAGGAGCAAGTGGGTCGCTCCGGGATCCTGAGGCGGGTCCTGTGTGGTAGGGCCCTGCTCTGCGTGGAGTGCTCTCTAGAGGGGCCTGCTGGGTCCCAGGCACACTGGTGAGGCTGGGGCAGGGGGCCAGGAGCTGCTGGTGCTCATTTCCACCTCTGCCCTGACCCTCCCCAGCTGTTCGAGATCCGTCCCATCTGGTCACGCAATGCTGTGAAGGCCAACATCAGTGTGCACCCCGACAAGCTCAAGGTCTTGCTTCCCTTCGTGGCCTATTACATGGTAAGTGGCAGCCAGCCGGCACGCCCACTGCAGTTCCCCCTGCATGGTCCTTCATCCCTGACCTTGAGCTCAGAGCCACGGCAAGTGCAGGGGCCCCATCTCCTGGTATCCGTTACCCCTGAGATGGTTTGTTAAAGCCAGCTGGAAAGGTTTCCAGCTCCCCAAGTCCATGGCATGCTCCACAACCTCCCATTACATATTTGGCTGTATTTGGATAACCTGTGGATGAAGGGTAATTACCTAGCTCGTAGTGAGCTGAGTATGTGCTGTAGAATGACCAGGTGGTGAGAACTCTCTAGGGACCAGGCACTGGGTGAGACTGTGCCTGTGGCATCCCTCATTCCTCCCTTTTTATCTTGAGGAAAAGCCTAGGCTCAGAGAGGCCACATGAGCTGCCACAGTCCTGCAGCCAGCAAACCACAGAGCCATCGGGTCCCCTGGCCACAGAGCCACCTATAGTTAGCCACCCTAACTGCATAACCACCTGCCTTGACTCCTGGCACCTGAGTAGGGCTCAGCAGGGCAGATTCGCCTTTGATTCCTCCCAGGAGGGGAGTGGAGATGGGGGCGGTGTTACCGAGGTCCCCGGCGGTGCCAGAGGAAAGGGATCCTACCAGCCAGGGGTCCCTGCAGAGCACGGGGTAGCCAGCATAAGACGTGACCATGAGGGCCGGCGACAGGTGTATGTGTCCTGTTGGACTCCAGGCTCTGGAGAGCCACCTTCCGTCACTTAGCATAGCTTCTTACACAAAAGCCCTTCAGAAAGACCATTTGGAGCCAGGCGTGGTGGCACATGCCTGTATCCCAGTGCTTGGGAGGCTGAGACAGGAGGATCGCAGGTTGGAGGCCAGCCTCAGCAAGTTAGCTAGACCCTCAGCAACTTAATGAGATCCTGTTTCAAAATAAAAAAAAATAAAATAGAGCTGGGGGTGTAGCTCAGAGGTAGAGCACCCCTGGGTTCAATCCCCAGTACCCCATACACATACACACACACACACACACACACACACACACACACACACACACACACACTAGTACATTCGGGGACAGAAGACATCCATGCCCCAGGACACTGTGCCAGGCCCTGTGGAAGAGGCTCTGCACCTCTTGTCATCTGCTTCTGACTGGCAGGCCTAGGCTTGGAGAGGCTGGGCGGCCCATCCACGGGGGCAGAGCCCATGTGCGGCAGGGCTGGGTGGAGCCGAGCGTGTCCCCCCAGCCCTCAGGGAATACTGCTGCCTCGGTGTAGGGCTCAGCCCGCCAGGCACAGTGGGACCTGGGCCTTGGCCCTGCCTCACACTTGGACCTTTCCTGTCTCAGATAACGGGCCCCTGGAGAAGCCTGTGGATTCGATTTGGCTACGACCCCCGAAAACACCCAGAAGCCAAGATTTATCAAGTCCTTGACTTCCGAATCCGGTGCGGGATGAAATATGGTAAAAAGTATAAAAGCTTTGCCCTCTGCGTGCCCCTCTCTCTCCCTCTCTCTCTCTCCCCATGTCTCGCTTTCTCTTTTGTATTGAGTATTCCTATGGAGAGGATGAAAAGCCCCCTCCTCGGTGAGAATCTGCAGGCCGGGTGGCACAGGGATGATGGCCCTCGTTCTGTCCTCTTGTACCACTGACCTCCAGTTTCTGAGCCACAGTCACTAGCGGTTTCCATGGTGACCTGTGGTCCTGCAACATGGGCCAGGACCTGCTAGGTGTCTAACCCTGGACTTACAGGGAGACCACGCCCAGAGTGTCGGCTCCTAGCCCTCGTGGGAAGCCTGTACTCGCGGCCCCATGCCTCCACGGTGTGGCAGCCAGGGTCACCTTTCTTAGGAGCTGGCCCTGTGAACCAGGTCCCACCTTAATGTGAAGCCCTAACTGTTGGCCAGCAGGGCCCTGCACCCACCTCCCGACATGCCCACCCCACCTGCAGGTTACGGCTCCAGTGACATGCCTGTCAAAGCGAAGCGCAGCACCTACAACTACAGCCTCCCCATCACCGTCAAGAAGACACGTAAGTGCCCAGGAGGGACGCCACGCCACAGAGGTGGGCGCCTGGGCGGCAAGATAAGGGCTCCACTGGGGGGTCGTGCGGGGACTGCTGGCCACTCCTGCCCGCCTCGGCGTAGGGTGGTCCCCACCCCCTGTATACCAGAGCCCGGCCCTTTCCCCTGTACAGCCACCCAGCTTGTCAGCATGCATGACCTGAAGCAGGGCTTGGGCCCGTCAGGGATAACTGGCCCACGGAAATTGGTCTCCAACAAATACAAACTCAAGGTAGGTGGCCTGGAGCCCCAGCGGAGAGCCGCTCTGCCTGGTTGAGGGTGGAGGCTGAGGGTGGGGTGAGGTGCCTCCCTTGCAGCCTAGGCATCCCCCCTTGCAGCCTGGGTGCTGCCCCCCTGTAGCCTGGGCGCCGCTTTTGCAGCCTGGGATCCCCCCCTTGCAGCCTGAGCGCCCCTTGCAACCTGAGCGCTCCTCTTGCAGCCTGGGCACTCATGGGTGACACTAGGGGCTCTCTGCTCACCCGGTGCCTTTGCACCACTCCTACCTCAGTACCTTCCAAAAATAGAGTGTGAACTCAGGGTGTGAACCACCCAGGGCCAGGGGGATTGAGGTCATCTGGGCAGAGAGGTGGTGACAAGTCTCAGAGGGAAGTTTGGCAGCAGCAGCAGCTGCGTGTGGTTGCCCCTCATGAGCCTGGGCCCCTCTGAGGCCTGGAACCGCCCCTGGGATGATGGGAAACAGGCGCACTTGTGAGTACGGAGCCAGACCAGAGCATCTGGGGCACAGCTGTGGCTGGGCATGGGGGCTGGGAAGGACAGACCCACGGGCGCATTGTCACCAGTGCCGTCACTTAGCAGCCATTGGCACTTTCCAGAGCCTCCCCACACCCAGGCTTTTATGGTCATTCCACAGTCCTAAGGAGGCCCAGCAAGTGTGTCCCACCCTGGCTGCCCCACCCAAGGGGGCACGGAGTGTGAGCACAGCAGAGGCGGTGGCATGAGGTGCCCAGGTCCCGTGCCTTCTCCCCTGGGTTTCCAGACCCTGGCTCTCTGCAGTGAGGGGCCACCATGTCAGCTTGAGAAAGCTTCCTTCTCAAGGACCGTCACTCAGGCAGCTGTCCCTGCCTCCAGAGCTGCATGCCTGGTGGGGAGAAGGAAAACAGACACTCATTAAACCTGCCTTCCTCCTGAGAAAGAAGTCAAGGCCGTGTGCAGGGGCATGAGATGGCCGATTGGTCGCAGTCAGCAGGGAATAAGGTGCAGGTCCTACAGGAAGCAGAGCCCAGCACGGGCTGGTGCCAGCCCCCCACTGTAAACAGGAGGGCTTCCCAGTGGCCTTAGGAGGACCTGACTGCCTCATCCCCCTCCCAGGCCCTCCTGGGGAGTCAGCCGCTGCCTGTATGTCTCCCTGGTCCTGGCGGCCAGTCAGCTTGTTGGAGAGACCCCCACTGGACACTGCAGCTCGGGCCTCTCCAGCACTGCCTGCCCCCAGGCTCTGGCCAATGGTCCTGTTCTCTCTGTTCCTTCCCCAGGACTCTGTTTACATCTTCCGGCAGGGGGCCCTGCCGCCTTATCGACAGATGTTCTACCAGTTGTGCGACTTGAATGTGGAGGAGTACGTATGTGCAGGGCCTGTGGGACTCTGCGAAGTGCTAGGAAATTGCTGGGGCCCAGGTCTGTTCTGCATCTCTTCCGCTTTCCATCAGCCTCGAGCTCTCAGTAGGCATTCTCGCCCCGGAGCCGCGTGCTCTGCGCTTCTGAGCCCCGGCTGTTCCCTGCAGAAAGCGGCCCTGCTGGCCGGTGGGGACCGCTCTTGCTGTGTAGTCTTTGTCCCTCCTCTACTGTTGCCCACACGAGGGTCCACAACATGGTTCCTAGTCCCTGGTCTGATCAGAATCCCAGAAACC
The DNA here is from genome assembly GCA_004027185.1 of Glis glis. Taxonomy (NCBI): domain Eukaryota; kingdom Metazoa; phylum Chordata; class Mammalia; order Rodentia; family Gliridae; genus Glis; species Glis glis. The sequence continues at coordinate 90,242 of PVJS01001446.1, read as the reverse complement.
TTTGGTCCACTTGTTCTTGGTGATCATAGGGGTGGGGTGCTGGGACAGAGGTGACAGTGCAGCATGTAAAATATGGCCTCATATCTGGGGAAGCCGTGGCTCTTATCAGAAAAATGTGTGGGCACACATTCATCTTTGGTGTGGGAGGGTCCAGAGACCACTCAAGTTAGAGCCCCACGGGGAGCAAACGGCCCCCCAGCTCTCCGTTACCGGGCATCTCGCAGACTGCCCTCGGAGCACCGTCTCTCAGCAGGGCCCCCTGGAGCCTCCCATGCTCCTCCCTGCCCGCAGGTTGCAGAAGATCATCCACCGCAATGACGGGGAGGAGAACTTGTGCACGGAACGGGACGGCTGGTGCCTCCCCAAGACCAGCGATGACCTGAGGGACTCCATGTCCGTCATGATCCGGCAGACCATCCGCTCCAAGAGGCCTGGTGAGACTGTGTGGGGTGAGGGTAGGCCGGGGACCTGGAGACCCTCTTGCCCCGCACTTGGTGGGAGGGAGGCCTCGAGGGAGCCGGCTCCTGCCTGCCACCGAGGCTGCCTGGGCGGGGCGTGTGGCACTGGGCTCCGGGGTCAAGGAAGGAGGCAAGTAGAGGGGAAGGGCTACAATTTGAGGACTCCGCTTGGTGCCCTGGCCCTGGCCTCCTTCCTCCAGCCACAGGTAGCCTGGCTATGCCCTGTCTCCTTCCCCTGGGGGAACGGGGACAGCAGGGACCAGAGCTGGCACTGGGGAAGTGGGGTGAGCGCTTGCAGGGTCCCACGCCTGCCTATTAGACTACAGCTTCCCACTTCCCACGGTAGTTTCTCCTGGGCTCGAGCCAGTACCAGGCATTGTAAACAGGCTCCCCGAGTCCTACATCCTGTTGGGGCCACCTGGGAAGCCTGCACTGGGACACACAGGGCTTTGTTTCCTCCCGGCCCAGCTCTCTTTGCCAGCCCATCCAAGGCTGACCGTGAGAAAGAGCAGCTGATGTTTGAGTCTGGGGAGGAGGAAGAGGAGGAAGAGGAGGAGGAAGAGGAGGAGGAGGACTTCAAGCCCTCAGACGGGAGCGAGAATGAGATGGAGACGGAGATTCTGGACTACGTGTGACAAGGCCGCGGTCCCCAGGCTGACCACACGAGACTGCCGTCCAGCCAGTGAGGGACTGCCGCCCGCAGTCACGAGTATGGCCTGGAGCCCCTCTGAGGACAGCCTGACTCCCAACAAAGCGGGACTGGCCCTGCCGTGACCTGGTGCTCCGTGCTGCCCTCTGCCCTGGCTGGTTTTGGACGTCCCTGGCTCCACGCACTCGTGACCCAGCCTAGTGGCTCAGTCTGGCAGGCCAAGCCGTGCTCACGGCCTCTCTGGCTGAGAGCAGCGGAAGCCAGCGGTGGAGCCGCTGGGGCACAGCCCATCCTGGCTTGGCTCTGGCGACTGGTGACAAAGACAGCATGAGGAGCCCGGTCCGTGGTCACCGATGGCCACAGACTGCCCTTGGCTTCTCTAAGGCCAGGCCCAGGTGGAGTTACCTATTAAACCGATTTTTCAGAGGGGTCTCCGCATCGCCATGCAGGGTTGGAGCTACAGGGGTGTTTCCTCTCGCCTTGGGGCTCCCGCAGCACCTCACTTCACTACATGACATGTCAGTAGTGCTGGGACAGTTGAGACAGGCCTGTGGCCCTCAGCAGTTGGGGGCGACGAGGACGCCGGGAGTAACTAACTCCAGGCTGGACTCAGTCCTGACTTCTCCAAGCACGTACGCCCTTCATAACTTGCCCGGGAGCAGGCCCCGGTGTCTCAGGGTTTCCCACTGTGGGGCCAGAGACTAGTGTCCCCAGACGGCACTCCCACGCAGGTCCCCTGTGCCCACGGGCAGCAGCACCACTCCTGCAGGGCACCCGAGCCAGAGGTGGGCCATCGTCCTGCTTCTCTGTGTGACCCTGTCTCCTCAGCCACAAGTATTCCCAAAGCCCAGGCCTAGGCCAGCCCCATCCTGCTTGCCCGTCCCGGGAAGTCCCCTCCTGTGACAAGATCAGGAACCAAAGTTGCCAGTCCCAGGAACTGGCCTTGAGGGAAGGAGCAGGCTGGGCCCCCAGGCCCCCGTTGGCCCGCTCCCTGCGCTGCAGAGAAGGCTCAGCCCGAGGCGGGGGCTCTTCCGTAAAGGCCGGCTGCCCACTGCCCCCCGCTGCCCTCTGCAACTTCCCCTAGAAACCGCAGGTCTCTGCCAGGAGACCCCAGCTGGGCTGCTCACTTCTGAGCTGCTACCAGCCCTGGTCCTCAAGGAGGGCAGCTAGGTTTCAGCCCTGTCTTCCCAGGAGCGCCTTGGTCCCTGTGCAAATCTGAGGAGGTGCTTGGGCAGGAACCCCCAGTCCACTGCAGCTGGGCCTCACCTGCCCTCCAGTGCCCAGGCAGTGCTGGTCCTGCCTTAGGTCTGCCCAACGAGAAAGGCTTCCCAGGTTTACCCCAAATTTTAAAAGTTCCTTTCCTAGAACCCACGCTCCCTCCCTCCCTTCCTTTCTTTTTGGTACCAGGAATTGAATGCAGGGGCATTCTATCTCCGAGCAACACCCCCAGCCCTTTTTATTTTGAAACAGCATCTTGCTAAGTTGCTGAGGCCGGCCTCGAACTTGTGATCCTCCTGTCTTAGCCTCCCAAGTACTGGGATTATAGGTGTGTATCTCCATACCCAGCTTATTTTTATTTTGAAACAGGTCTCACTAAATTACTGAGGCTAGCCTCACACCCACAGTCCTTCTGTCTCAGCTTCCCAAGTACTGGGATTATAGGCATGTGCTACTGCGCCTGGCTAGTACTATTTCTTGAGTTCCATTTATCCATTGCCTGGCTTCAACGGTTACTAAATTCTGCCAATCTTGTTCACAAGATTCTATGCCCCAAAGTTTTTGTTTTCTATATATGCTTTGCTAGTATTGTTATGAGGAAATCCCATACTCCTATCTCCAACATGTAAAAACTTTTTTTCTGTCTTTTTTTTTTTTTTGTACTGGGGATTGGACCCAGGGACATTCTACTTCTGTACACTCCAGCCTTTTTTTTTTTTTTTTTTTTTTTTTTTTTTTTTTTTTTTTTTTTTCTGGTGGCAGTACTGGGGATCGAACCCTGGGGCATTCTACCTCTGAGCCACACCCCCAGCCCTATTTTTAAATTTTTATTGGAAACAGGGTCTCACTAAGTTACTGAGGCTGGCTTCAAATCCTCCTGACTCAGCCTCCCAAGTAACTAGGATTACAGGCGTGTGCTACCACACCCAGCTGTCCCCAGCCCTTTTTTTAAAAAAAATTTTATTTTGAAATAGGGCCTCACAAAGTTGCTGAGACTGGCCTCCAACCTGCAATCCTGCTGTCTCACCCTCCGAGTACTGGGATTACAGGTGTGCACCACCGTGCCCAGCTAAGAAGTTTTTCTTTACTTGAACTGTTGTTACACTTGTACTAGTCAGGGTTCCCCAGAAAAGCGGAACTGTTAGGACATGTATAGGCACAGAGATTTATTTTAAGGAATTGGCTCATACAGTTGTGGAGGTGCAAGTCCAGAATCTGCAGGGTGGTGGCAGGCTAGACCCAGGGGAGAGCTACAACCCAAAGGTAGCGTGCTGGTGGAATCCTTCTTGCTCAGGGAGGTCAGCTCTATGCAGCCCTGCAACTGATTGGTTGAGGCCTACCCACACGGAGGCCAATCTGTTTTATTAAAGTCCACCAGTTTAAATATTAATTTTCTTTTTTTTTTTTTGCGTTACCGGGGATTGAACGCAGGGGCATTCTACCTCCGAGCTACACCCCCAGCCCTATTTTTTTATACTTTATTTTGAAACTGGGTCTCACGAAGTTGCGGAGGGCCTCACTAGGTAGAGAGAGAGAGAGAGAGAGAGAGAGAGCTGAGGCTGGCCGTGAACCCGGATCCTCCGGTCTCTGCCTCCCAAAGTATTGGGATTACAAGCATGCGCCACCACGCCTGGCTATTAAATATTAATTTTCTATAAAACACCCTTCAAAGAAACATCCAGAATAAGGTTTGACCAACTATCTGGACACTGGTTGACACATAATGTTGATCATCATAATACCTAACAAAATTTCCAATAATTTCTTATTATCTAATTCTGTTCCATATTCACGTTTCCCTGATTGTCTCAAAAAATGGCTTTTTACTTTTGGGTCAGGATTCAAACAAGTCTCATTTGCCTCTGTTTTCCACCGTGAGACGGAGCAGCACAAGGCCCATGTCAGAAGCCGGGTGTTTGCTGGCCCCATGCTCTTGGGCCTCCAGAACCATGAGCCAAAAATAAGCCTCTTTTCTTTGTAAATAACCCAGTCTCTGGTGTTCTGTTATAGCAACAGAAAACAGTAAGACAAAAGGCCATTTGTCCTACAGAACGTCTGTTCTGGACTCGGCTGGCTGCTTCCTTGTGGCGCTTGACCTGTTCCTCTATCCCCCCATGTTTCCTGTGAACTGGAGGAGGCCTGGCCAAATCCAGGATCCAGCCTCTGCTGGCGGTGTACCCAGTCAGCAGACACAGGACGTCTGCTCCATCAGGCGTTGTCACCTTCAGCCTTTGATCTTCTATCTAGTGGCTTTTATGAACAGAATTCTACTATAGATACACATTTGTGCGCTACTGGGATTGTGCCCCCAGGTCACCTGAAGTAACCCTTTCCTCTGTGTGGTTAGGCCGCCTACAGATAGACGGCTGGGTCCTCTGCAACTCTGAAAGGGGTGTCTCTCTGCCCAGAAACAAGGTTTAAGTACGTCTTCCTGAGCACCTGTAAATGTCAGAACAGGGCGGTAGACCCTAATATTCGCTGTGCCAAGAGCTCACTCATGGGTCTCCCTGAGGGAAGGTTCTGGTGGGAAAGTGTGCGGCCCAGAGAGGCAAAGACTCGGGCCTGGGCTGCACAGCGGGGAGCAGCCACATCAGGCCTGGGCCTGTATCCGATTCACAATTCTGCCTTACATGATGCCAACGTGGACTTACTGAGGAACTTTTTTCCTGTGAAAGAAATTTCCCAGTCCCATCCCCAAACTCTTTTATTGGTACCTTGTAATTGTACAGGACAGTGAGATTCAGTGACACATTCATGGATGCATGGAGCGTCATTTGGTCTGTTTCCTTCCAGGACCTCCCCTTCCCCTTCCCTCCCCTCCTCCCTCCCCCATCCCTTCCACTGTTCTGCTGGTCTCTCCTCATTCTCTTGAGGTCCCTTTTCTTTCCTTTTTTCTTTCTAGCTTCCACATAGAAGAGCGAACATGCAGCCCTTGGTTTTCTGAGACTGGCCGATCTCACTTAGCATGCCGTCCAGTTCCACCTATTTTCCTGCCAGTGTCTTTTTTTTTTTTTTTGGTAGTAGGGATTGAACCCAGGGGCATTCTGCCTATGAGCCATATCCCCAGCTCTATTTTATTTTTTATTTTGAAACAGGGTCTCACTAAGTTGCTGAGGCTGGCCTTGAACTTGCAATCTCCCAGTCTCAGCCTCCCAAGTACTGGGATTACAGGCGTGTGCAACCACGCCCAGCTTTTGTTCTTTACGCTGAGTAAAACTCCATTGGGTGTATGTGCCACATTTTCTTTATCCATTCATCTGATGAGGGACACCTAGGCTCCCAACTCTTTTAAAAACTTATTTGGCCAGGCATGGTGGCGCATGCTTGTAATCCCAGTACTTGGGAGGCTGAGACGGGAGGATCCGGGTTCGCGGCCAGCCTCAGCTACTTAGTGAGGCCTCCGCAACTTCGTGAGACCCGGTTTCAAAATAAAGTATAAAAAATAGGGCCGGGGGTGTAGCGCGGAGGTAGAACGCCCCTGCGTTCAATCCCCGGTACCGCAAAAAAAAAAAAAAACTTATTTGCCTAAGTTTTATGTGCCATTAAATCAATCAGGTTAGTTTTCTACCTTGTCAACTGCATCAATCTGATGCTTCGATACTTCCAGCCTGGCCTTTTTGGAAGGTCACAGACTCTCCAATCATCCAGTGATAGCCATGGAATCTTTCCATAGGAAAACTATGCATGCCAGCCAGGTGTGGTGGCGCATGCCTGTAATCCCAGCACTTGGGAGACTGAGACAGGAGGATTGCAGGTTTGCGGCCAACCTAAGCTGCTTAGTGAGGCCCTCTGCAACTTAGTGAGACCCTGTTTCAAAATAAAGAATAAAAAATAGGTCTGGGGGTGTAGCTCAGAGGCAGAATGCCCCCGGGTTCAATCCCCAGTACCGCAAAAAAAAAAAAAAAAAAAAAACAGAAAATGTGTATGCCAGCCAGGTGTGATGGCCCATGCCTGTAATCCCAGCACTTGGGGGACTGAGACAGGAGGATCGCATGCCACAAATAAGTGCATTCAGTTTCAGCTGCACCCAGGCCCTCATAGCCTGTCTTTGGACTTCCTAACAGGGTCATGAATAGGCTCTCGCTAAATTACTGGGGGTCTCACTAAGTTGCTGAGGCTGGTCTTGAACCTCTCTGATCCTCATGTCTCAGCCTCCCAAGTACTGGGATTATAGGCATGTGCCACCATAACTGACCCATTTTTATATTTATTTTTTGTGTGTGGTACTGGGGATTGAACCCAGGGCACTCTTATCTCCGAGCTACACCCCCAACCCTTTTTATTTTGAAACAAAGCCTCGCTATGTTGCTGAGGCTGTCCTTGAGCCTGCAATCTTCCTGTCTCAGCCTCCCCAAGTACTGGGATTACAGAATGCCATCATACCTGGCCTGTTTTTACTTTTAATTAATTAATTAATTTTTGTGGTACCGGGGATTGAACCCAGGGGCATTCTACCTCCGAGCTACACCGCCAGCCCTATTTTTTATTTATTTATTTATTTATTTATTTATTTATTTATTTATTTATTTATTTTGCGGACCGGGGATTGAACCCAGGGGCATTCTACCTCCGCACTACACCCCCGGCCCTATTTTTTATATTTTATTTTGAAACCGGGTCTCACGAAGTTGTGGAGGGCCTCACTAAGTAGAGAGAGAGAGAGAGAGAGAGGGAGAGAGAGAGAGAGCTGAGACTGGCCGCGAACCCAGATCCTCCTGTCTCGGCCTCCCAAAGTACTGGGATTACAAGCGTGCGCCACCATGCCCAGCACCCTAGCAGTGATTTGAATGGAGGGCTGTGGGCACCTCCCAGTCTGTCCCTCAGGGGCTCTGGTCGGGTGGGCAGGGCCTGGCCACCCTGCTCCGGTATGGGCTTTCTGCATTCAGAGAAGATGCAGGGCCCAGGGCTGGGTATACCCACCTTCAAAGGGACATTGGATCTTACAATTAATTCGGGTATTGCATTCCACTCCCCAACAGGGTCAGTTTGTTTTACCATTAAAATATTGGAGCCAGGTGTGGTGGCACACAGCTGTAATCCCAGTACCTGGGAGGCTGAGATAGGATCACAGGTTCAAGGCCAGCCTCAGCAACTTATCGAGACCCTGTTTCAAAATAAAAGATAAAGGCCAGGCGTGGTGGTGCATGCTTGTAATCCCAGTACTTGGGAGGCGGAGACTGGTAGATCTGGGTTTAAGGCCAGCCTCAGCTACTTAGTGAGGCCCTCTGCAACTTCGTGAGACCCGGTTTCAAAATAAAGGATAAAAAATAGGGCCGGGGGTGTAGCTCGGAGGTAGAACGCCCCTGGGTTCCATCCCTGGTACTGCAAAAAAAAAAAAAGAAAAACGCAAAAGAAAAGATAAAAAGGGCTGGAGGTGTAGCTTGGGGGTAGAACGCCCCTGGCTTCAATCCCCAGTGGCCATGTGTCCATCCACTGTGAAAGAGCCCCCTCTAGCAGGGTGTGTAGCAGAGAAGGCTAAGTATCTGTTGGGGAGGGGGATATGGGAACTCGGTTCTTTTTGCTCATTTTTGCTGTGAACCTTGAACTGCTCTAAGAAAAGTAGATACAAGCCAGAGCAGCGGTACACGCCTATAACCCCAGCTAGTTGAGAGACTGAGGCAGGAGGATCACAAGTTCAAGGTCAGCCTGGGCAACACAGGGAGACCCTGTCTCAAAATAAAAATTAAGAAAGGGCTCAGATGTGGCTCAGTAGTAGAGTGCTTGTCCAACATGTGTGACCCTGGGTCCAATTTCTAGTACTACCCAAAAAAAAGTAGATATAAAAAAATAAATCATAGGCTCAAGGCCAGCCTCAGCAACTTAGCAGGGCCTTCAGAAACTTAGTGAGATCATGTTTCAAAACTAAAAAAGGGCTGGTGGAGCCAGGCGTGGTGGCGCACGCTTGTAATCCCAGTACTTGGGAGGCAGAGACCGGATGATCCGGGTTTGCGGCCAGCCTCAGCTACTTAGTGAAGCCCTCCGCAACTTCGTGAGACCCGGTTTCAAAATAAAGGATAAAAAATAGGGCCGGGGGTGTAGCTCGGAGGTAGAACGCACCTGGGTTCAATCCCCGTACCACAAAAGTAAATAAATAAATGAATAAATAAAAAGGGCTGGTGGGGTAGCTTGGAGGTAGAATGCCCCTGGGTTCAATCCTCAGTACCAAAAAAAAAAAAAAAAAAAAAAAGGCTTCCTCTTCCCTCTCCTGTCTGCCCTCTGCCCTCCTTTCCCTTAGCTACTATAAAGAACACTGCATTGAACGTGCTTGAGCAATTCAGAATTCCAACTCAGAATTACTTCCTTTAGCGCTGCTTCTCAGAATGAGCGTGGCGGGCAAAAGACCCGGTTAACAAATGCATTTCCTGCTCAAAGACTCCCGGCCCCTCTTCCTGGTGTCCGCACTCCTCCCTACAGCCCTCCCACCTTCTCCAGCCACAGATCCCCCACTAGGCATCAAAAGACCTGGCAGGTGCACAGACCCTGGTGACCGCAGGGCAGGGGTGACGCAGTGGCTGTGGCACAGGCTTCTGACTGGGAGAGGGCTGCAGGTCCAGCCCAGGGGCTGCCGGCCTGGGAGAAGGCGTCTGGATTCCCAGGCTGTACAGGGCGCCCTGAGGTCCAAGAGGTGACCTTGGATGCGGGAAACTCCTTAAAGCCACCTTCTTGAGACTTGGCTCATGGCCACCTGTCACTTTGGTAACCTTTTCTGGTTTCAGAGTGACACGCATTCCTACAAAAACTAGAGGCCTCTTTCAAGATAACCTCCTCAATGCTCCCCCACCGTCCTCTGCCTCTCTGTGCCCAGGCATGCCCCAGGGTCCTTGTTTGGGCCATTTCCCTGGCTGGGCTTTCCTCCGGGGCACCCTCTGGGCTGGGGTAGAGCCCCTCATCGTCCCCTGCCTTGTTCTGGTCCCTGCACCCGGCCCAGCCTGTGTGCCCAGGGACCCTTTGGAAAAGCTTCTGGGAACCAGGTGTAGTGGCGCACGCTTGTAATCCCAGTACTTGGGAGGCTGAGACGGGAGGATCCGGGTTTGCGGCCAGCCTCGGCTACTTAGTGAGGCCCTCCACAACTTAGTAAGATCCTGTTTCAAAATAAAGAATAAAAAACAGGGCTGGGGGTGGAGACCGGAGATAGAATGCCCCTGGGTTCAAACTCCAGTTCTGCAAAAAAAAAAAAAAAAAAAAAAGGCTCCTTTTTTTGGGGACGAGGGTCAGCCACGCCGGCGCCCAGCAGCGCACAGCCACCTCTAACCAGAAGTCACACACAAGCTGGTCCCGTGAACACCCACGGCTGAGCTAGGGGCAGGGAGGCACGGAGACTGAGCATGTCTGTTTTGCTGAAGGTGACACCAAGCCCTGGTAAATGAGTAGGAGTGCAGGGCACCCAGCACCCAGCTGGGCCCTGGCCCTGGAAGCCCCCGCCCCCCGCTGTGCCACCTGCCTCTGCTCCCAGGAAGGCAGAGACCTGCACAGGTGCTCTGTGGGCACCACCCAGGCACTCGCCCTGGGAAAGATGAACCATCCCTGCACCCGTGCCTGTGTGTGTGTGTGTGTGTGTGTGTGTGTGTGTGCGCGTGTGTGCGCATGCTTGTGGCCTTGGCTCTAACTCCATAAATGCCCGAGGTGAGGAAGGAGGGCAGAGGGCCACCTAGAGACGGACACTCACCATGGGGCACCTGGAGCTGATCGTCTTGGGCCTCGCCTGCTGCTTAGCGGTGGCCAGGGCCGCCACGGTAAGCGAGAGCCGCGCGGAGGGGCCGGGGCAGCACAGGGGCCCCCTCTCCTTTGCTGAACCAGATGTGGAAACAGTAGGGACAGATGAGTCACAGTCAGAAAGACAGAAAGAGCCAGGCTGAGCAAGAGAAGCCAGCCGAAAGCCCGCCAGCACTCCCTGAGCACTGACCTTGCCCAGGACCCACCCTGCTCATCCTGTTCATATGAGATGACAGGATACCTTGCTGATGTGTGTGTGTGTGTGTGTGTGTGTGTGTGTGTGGTACTGGGGATTGAACCCAGGGACACTCTACCTCTAAGCTATACCCTACCCTTCTTATTTTTTTATTTTATTTTATTTTTTGTTTGAAACAGGGTTTTGCTAGGTTGCTAACATTGCTGAGGCTGCCCTTAAACCTCTGATCCTCCTGTCTCAGCCTCCCCAACTGGGATTACAGGTTGAAATACATCTGGTGCCAAATTTGGAATTTATTTATTTATTTATTTATTTATTTATTTATTGCAGTACTGGGGATTGAGCCCAGGAGCATTCTACCTCTGAGCTACACTCCCAGACCTATTTTTCATTCTTTATTTTGAAACAGGGGTCTCACTAAGTTGCAGAGGGCTTCACTAAGTAGCTGAGGCTGGCTGCGAACCTGTGATCCTCCTGTCTCAGTCTCCCAAGTACTAGGATTACAAGCGTGCGCCACCACACCTGGCTCAAAGTTTGGAATATATTTAAACTAAAAAAGTCCACTGTTGAGCTGAAGTTCCAGGTGCCTGGGCCTCTTGACAGTTATTTGCCATGACTGGCAACCCTATCTACAGCGCTTGCTGACGTCAACTTCTCCCCATTTTACAGAAGGGAGAAAGGGGCCCGGGACAGAGGCTTTTTACCCAACTCCATACATAAACCACTTTCTGTTTGCAAATAGGAATCTGGAGGCTGGTGTAGATCAAACCAGGGGCTCTGGCTTCCAGGGCAACCCCTATTTCATGCTGCTCCTGAGAGGGAGGGCACCCCACCTGATGCACGCAGGGCTCCCCTCCAGAAGTCAGGGCTGCCCAGCTCTCCTGGGGCATCTGTGAAGTCTGACCTTTAACCGTGTGATGAACAGGCCACAGGGACCCCGACAGGCACATGAAGTCAGAGTGGGACCCAGCAGGACTCACACAGGGGACCCCGCTCCTCACCACGCTCTTCTCTGACCTATTCCCTCCACCCCTCATCCTGCCGTCTCAGGCCCGGGGACCTCTCCTCCCAGCAGGACCCTACTCTCAGTCCCCTCCTGCCCTTGACCCTGGATGTTGGGGTGCTGGTCCCAGGCTCCTTCTGTCATGGAGGGGAAGTCATTCTCTTTCTTAGGAGAGTTCTTTTGGGGTGCTTAAGGGACCCTAGTTTCCTCCCTGCTGCTCCAGGAGCCAGTCATCACCCCCTACCCTGCCATTCCTCCGGGGTCCCCACACCTTGCCCCCCCAGGCCCTCAGGCCATCTCGGCCACACAGAGACACTTCTGAGAGGTGACTTCCTGGTCCCTGGGGCGCTGACCTGGCCCTCTGCCTCTTCCCAGCAGCGTTGGAGGGGGGTCTGGAACAAGGAAGCCCAGGTGTCTGTGGCCCCTTCCTCCCCACTTCCTGCCTGCCCCGCTCTCCCAGCCGGCGTGGCAGGGGCCATCAGTGTAGACTTCAGACTAGAACCTAGCACGGCGGGAGCCGGAAAGCAGCGGCCACCACCACTGCCTGTGCAAACGGAGCTGCTCCTGCACCAGCCTGGACAGACAGGAGGTGGCACTGGGAGGGGATAGCAGCTGGGCTGAGGTCAGGCAGCCATCTCCCAGTGGGGAAGCCCCTGAGCCTCAGCTCCCTGGGGACGGCGGGCAGATGAGCACTTTCCTCAGGACCCTCACGAGGGTGGATGGGTTGGCCCGTGTGGTGCAGCTCCGAGCCGAGGCTGGACCCCGGCAGCAGTTCTGCCAGCCTGCGCAGGGTGGGGGCCCCCTGGCAGGGTCTTCCCCAGCAGGAAGCACAGGAGTGGTGCTCTGTGCCCAGACAGCTAGCCCTGTGGGGGGAGGCAAGGGAGGGAAGAAACCAGCCCCCGCCCGGGAGCTCAGAGGCTTTCTGGGATACTGAGCATCCATCACCGCCCACAGCTGACAGGCTGCCGATGGCCTGCAGGCCACGAGGGAGGCTCTGCTGCAGCCCATGTTACAGGTGGGGAAACTGAGGCTCCAGGTCTCAGCTAGGTGCCCAGAGCCAGAACCCAGACCTCCACCCCAGCTGAGTGGGAACACGGGCTGAACCGGCTTCCTCTAGATCCAGGGAGCAGGGCCCCCCAGGGGTCGAGTGCAGGGGCAGGAAGCCAGGCCTCCTGCACCACGGGCAAGGGGCAGGGGACCCGCCTTGTCTTGGCCCCCTTGATGCTGGCTCTGGGGAGCCTCCGGGCACCCTGGACCCTGCTCCGATGGCCACTCTGGATGTGGGCTGGCCAGGCCCGAGCCCCCGTGACCCTGCTGCGTCTCACCCCCAGCTGGGTGTCGTGTACACCGAAGGAGGTTTTGTGGAAGGCGTCAACAAGAAGCTCAGCCTCCTGAGTGGCAAATCTGTCGACATCTTCAAGGGCATCCCCTTCGCCACTGCCAAGACCCTGGAGAACCCCGAGCGTCACCCTGGCTGGCAAGGTGGGCACGGCAGGTGCTGGGCGGGCCCTGGGGCGGGTGGTGAGGGTGGCTTTCCACCTCATGTCAACTCCTGCCGCCCACAGGGACCCTGAAGACCACGTCCTTCAAGAAGCGATGCCTGCAGGCCACCATCACCCAAGACAGCACCTACGGGGACGAGGACTGCCTGTACCTCAACATCTGGGTCCCCCAGGGGAGGAAGGAAGGTCTGGCTCCCCCACTTCCTGAAGGAGCCCCCAAAGTCAGAGCCCCAGCCCTGCCCTGGGCTGTCTGGGAGCTGCAAAGCTGAACTCCTCTGAAGTCAACAGAGCTGGGGAGGGGGTCCCCAGCCTGGAGCAGGGAGCCTGCTGCATGGTGGCGGAGGACTGGTCGGGGGGGAGGGCCGAGGTGGGCATTGGGGATCACCCGGCCTGCTCCCCCCTCAGTCTCCCAGGACCTGCCCGTGATGATCTGGATCTACGGAGGAGCCTTCCTCATGGGGGCCGGCCAAGGTGCCAACTTCCTCAGCAACTACCTGTACGACGGGCAGGAGATTGCCACGCGGGGCAATGTCATTGTGGTCACCTTCAACTACCGTGTCGGTCCCCTGGGCTTTCTCAGCACTGGGGACTCCAACCTGCCAGGTCCGTTGGGTGCTCTGGGGTGGGGTGGGAGCAGCAAGTGTGAAGGTCCCCAGGAGCTCTGAGCCCAGCAGGGGGATGCTCCTCAGCACCCCAGAAAGGCCCCGAGTCCCACCCACCAAGCTGAACTGTGGGGTATGGGAGCCGCTTGGAGCTATAGGGAAATAAGAGGGTGTGAGACCAACGGACAGACAGATGCAGAGGCCAAAGGAAGTAGGGTGGGAAGATAAGTGGGGCCCACAGGGGTGGACTTGGAGCTGCAAGAGGGACCAGGCAGAGAGGGGGAGAGACCATCAGGTCCCAGTCGCCCTGATCCCCTTCCATGTCCTGACCCCACACTCCTCGCACCCCGCCCTGACCCAGCCTCCTGGGACCCACCATTTGCCACCTTTGAGGACACTTTTCTTCCCACCCACAATCACTTACACCTGCTGTGTGCAGACAGCACCCTCCAGCCCCAGCCGAGGGTCTCGGGCGAAGACCCCTCCCCTTGCCCTGTCCCCAGGTAACTATGGCCTCCGGGACCAGCACATGGCCATCGCCTGGGTGAAGAGGAACATCGCAGCCTTTGGGGGGGACCCCGACAACATCACCATCTTTGGGGAATCAGCCGGAGGTGCCAGCGTCTCTCTGCAGGTCTGAGGACCCCTGGAGAAGGGGGGGCTGTCCCCAAGGGCTTGGGAGGGAGCCAGCAGGGCGGGGGAGGATGGAAGGAAGGAGGAGAGTGGGCTGGAGTAAACCGGCCATGGTGTCTGCAGCCTGGGTGCTGCCCGGGTGACAGGACTTTTGTGTGTCGCAGACCCTCTCCCCCTACAACAAGGGCCTCATCCGGCGAGCCATTAGTCAGAGCGGCGTGGCTCTGAGCCCCTGGGCCATCCAGCACAACCCACTCTTCTGGGCCCAAAAGGTAAGCGGAGGAGGGCAGGGATGCGCAGGGGCTGTCTGGGTGGGGACCGTCCTCACCTTCGTTCTCTGTCTGGGGTCCCATCCTTGCTTCACACTGTTGCCTGCTTGGTCCCCAGCCTCCCCGACCTGCCTCCTTGTCTCTGCCCCCAGGTTGCTACAAAAGTGGGCTGCCCCACGGAAGATACTGCCAGGATGGCAGGGTGTCTCAAGATTACTGACCCCCAGGCCCTGACGATGGCCTATAAGTTGCCCCTGAGAGGCCTGGAGTGTGAGTGGGTGCTGCTGGGGAGGGTGGGGTCCAGATGGGGGGAGGCCGCAGCCAGGCAAGGGGCTGGCCCCGCCACTAACTGGCTGGCGTCCTGTGGCAGCTTGCTGCCACCACTGGCCTCGCAGGCCTTAGGGGCCCCAGTGGTAAGGGGAGGGGGGTGCCACTGTCTGTGATCATGGGTGCCCCCTTTGAGAAGCTGATGAACTTGTGTCCCCCAGAAATGCTTAGCTAAGTGCCGCTGGGCGTGGTGGCGCACGCTTGTAATCCCAGTACTTTGGGAGGCAGAGACTGGAGGATCCGGGTTCGCGGCCAGCCTCAGCTCTCTCTCCCAGTCTCTCTCCCAGTCTGTCTGTCTGTCTGTCTCTCTCTACCTAGTGAGGCCCTCTGCAACTTCGTGAGACTCGGTTTCAAAATAAAGTATAAAAAAAATAGGGCCGGGGCGTAGTGTGGAGATAGAACGCCCCTGGGTTCAATCCCGGGTACCGCAAAAAAAAAAAAAAAAAAAGAAAAAAAGAAAAAAAAGAAATGCTTAGCTATGTGGTAACTTGCATGCAGTTTCGGGGAGTCTCAGACCTCAGCCTCAGCGCCTTTGTGCCGCGTGACCACTCGGTCTTCCCTTCCCCAATTCATTCAGCAAGCACTTGCCGACTACCTTCTGTAGCCTTTGGCCTTGCAGCAGGGACCTGTCAGCCAACACCTGGGAACTGCAGCTGCCAGCCTATGAACACCAGTACCCAGAATTCCCTCTGGTTCCCTTTTCTCAGGCAAAGTCTAAGGAAGCCCTTTCGCTGGCATCTTTAAGCAACGTGAACTAGACCTTAAGCATTGGCAAAAGCCAAAGCAACTCTCTCTCTCTACTTAGTGAGGCCCTCCGCAACTTTGTGAGACCCGGTTTCAAAATAAAGTATAAAAAATAGGGCCGGGGGTGTAGCGCGGAGGTAGAACGCCCCTGCGTTCAATCCCCAGTACCGCAAAAAAACAAACAAACAAAAAAAAACCCACAAAAAAAGCCCAAAGCAAACAATATGGCCCCAATGCCAACCAGGACTTTTTTGTTGTTGTTTATTGGTCCTGGGATGGAACCCAGGGCCTTGTGCTTGCTAAGCATGCACTCTACCACCGAGCCCCACCCTCAGCCCCCAAACTAACTGTGTCGTTTGTAGCTCGACTGAAGAAAAACTGGCTGAGCTGGGTCTCATGAAAGCCAGGGCCTCCGCCTGCCCCCGCCAGCTACCTGGTTATCCAGGGGTAGTTGGGAGTTTGGGAGAGCAGCGCCAGCTGGGTACAATTGCTGACTAAGAGGCTGGAACATAGCCCTGGGAGAGGGGGCCTCTTTCTCCATCAGTCCCCTCAGCTGCCGCCAGGTCTTCCTATTTCCTGATTTAGCCCCAGAGAGAAGGAAGGTGTTGGTGGTGGCGGGGAGCCGGGACACTGGCACTGGATGGAGCCCAAGGACAGACCTGGCCCCTAGAGGAATGGACTGTCAGCATGGGGCCATGTGGCAAAGTCTGCAAACATTGTAGCCGGGCATGGTGGCACACGCCTGTAATCCCAGAACTTGGGAGGCTGAGACAGGAGGATTGCAGGTTCGGGGTTAGCCTCAGCAACTTAGTGAGACCCTTAGCGATTTAGCGTGACCTGTTTCAAAATGAAAAACAAAAAGGGCTGGGGGTGTAGCTCGGAGGTAGAACCCCCCGGGTTCAATCCCCGGTACCACACACACAAACATACCACACACAGACACACACACACAGAGTCACACACACAGACACACACACACACACACACACACACACACAACTGCAAACAAGTAACTAGCAATTGGATAGGGGTGTCACTGGCTTCCAGTGGTTGAGGCCTGGGTTGCTGCTCAATATCCCACCCTGCACAGGACCACCCTCCCCAACAACGTGGGAATATCTACTCCCGGCGGTCCTTGGTGCCTGGGTTAAGGAACCCTGGTCCAAGTCAGACAAGGAACGAGATGAACTCTAGCTGCAAGAGGCCCAGGAAGGCGCCAAGTGGACACTGAAGGTCCAAGAACCTGTTCTCTCCCACCCAGACCCAGTGCTGCACTATCTGGGCTTCATCCCTGTCATCGATGGGGACTTCATCCCTGATGAACCCGTCAACCTGTTCGCCAATGCTGCGGACATCGACTACTTAGCAGGTGTCAACGACATGGATGGCCACCTCTTTGCCACCGTTGACATGCCGGCCGTCGACAAGACCTACAAGGATATCACAGAGTAAGCAGGGTCCCAGGACCCAGGGAAGGAGTCAGCTTGGGAGGCTGGCCCGGAGGCACGAGGCATTAGCAGCGGGGCTGCAGCCCCCTTCTGGTGGCACTAGGAGGAGGGTCAGTGCCTGCTTGCTCCCTGCAGGGAGGACTTCTACAAGCTGGTCAGCGGGTTCACCATCACCAAGGGCCTCAGGGGTGCCCAGGCTACCTTTGAAGTCTACACTGAGGCCTGGGCCCAGAACCCATCCCAGGAGACCATGAAGAAGACCGTGGTGGACCTGGAGACTGACATCCTCTTCCTGATCCCCACAGAGATCGCCCTGGCCCAGCACAGAGCCAATGCCAAGTGAGGGTCTGGGAGGGGCGCTCTCTGGTGGGAGGGGGTCTAAGGTGCTAACCCTTGCTGCCCAGGCATCTTGGCCAACTAAGCAATCAAACCAGCCTTGAATTCAGTCGAGGCAAAAGACGAACATAAGTCATCCAATCAAATGAAAGATGCAGATTCTCATGGAGCAAAAAACCAAACCAAACCAAACCTCGATAGTGAATAATAAGCCGGGCGTGGTGGCGCACGCTTGTAATCCCAGTACTTGGGAGGCTGAGACCGGAGGATCGGGGTTCGTGGCCAGCCTCAGCTACTTAGTGAGGCCCTCTGCAACTTAGTAAGACCCTGTTTCAAAATAAAGAATAAAAAAAAAATAGGGCTGGGGGTGTAGCTTAGAGGTAGAATGCCCCTAGGTTCAATCCCCAGTTCTGCCAAAAAAAAAAAAAAAAAGTGAATTAGAGGAGGAAGGTGCCGTCACGTGTCTTGTAGAGGTGAGGTGTAAATACAACAGGATTGTGGGGCCCGAGTTTGAGGGGCAGCTTTCCCTTCCCCGGGTGTAAGCACCTCAGTTTTTTTGTGAGTCCTGGTGGGAATTTCCCAGCCCCTTCTCTGCTCCCCTGGCCTCCCTCCAGGGCCCATCTCGGGGCTGAGCAGCCCCAGGTGAGCCCCCTGCCAACCCGGGCTATCTGTTCCTCCCCACCAGGAGTGCCCAGACCTACTCCTACCTGTTTTCCCATCCCTCTCGGATGCCCATCTATCCCAACTGGATGGGAGCCGACCATGCCGATGACCTCCAGTATGTGTTTGGAAAGCCCTTCGCCACCCCCCTGGGCTACCGGGCCCAGGACAGGACCGTCTCCAAGGCCATGATCGCCTACTGGACCAACTTCGCCAGAAGTGGGTAAGCGCGGGGTTGAGCCCAGGGCCGAGGGCAACAGGCTGAAGGACTTCCTGCCACCGTGGCCCTGCAGGTCTGGGTTCTAGTCTCTGTTCCCTCACTCGCCAGTGGGGAGAACTTGGGATCCTCCTCCCTGAGCCTCGGTGTCTGTCTGCACATGAGGATAAGAGCTGGGGACCGAGCCCCGAGACCATGCACGTGCTTAGCCAGAGCTGGGTTGGAGGTGGCTCGGAGGGTGGTAGACTGCACGGGCATCTGGACATGGGAGCCGGCTGGGAGCACCGGTCTCCAGCCTCCCTGGAGGCCTCGGCCCCCACCCAGCCTCTTTTCACTCTGCAGGGACCCCAACGTGGGCAACTTGGATGTGCCCACACACTGGTACCCCTACACCACGGAGGAGGGCAACTACCTGGATATCAGCAAGAGTATGAGCAGCGACTCCATGAAGCAGCATCTTAGGACCCGCTACCTACAGTACTGGACCCTGAACTACCAGGTGCTGCCCACAGTGGTCAGCGAGGGGGCCGCCCTGGTGCCCCCTACGGACGACTCCGAGGATGCCCTGGTGCCTCCTGCAGATGACTCCGAAGCTGCCCCTGCACCCGCTGAGGATGACTCCCAGGGGGCTCAGATGCCTGCGGTCATTGGCTTCTAGTATCTCAGGAGCCTCAGCCCTAAGAGGTCACCAGGGTGGGACCCCCAGGGCTCTCGTCCTCCTCTCCTGAGCTCTTCCTGAATAAAACCTCTTCTCTCTCTGCTGGCGTGAGTCTTTGCTCCCAAGACCAGGCTGGAGGGAGGAGAGGCCACCAGCCACCCTCAGCAGCAGCCGGCCTTGGTCCAACACTACCCCCTCATCTCTGTCAGTCCCCAGGCATGAGGAAGTCCCAAGTATGATCCTCATTTTGGAGGAGGAAACAGGCTCAGGGAAGTTGAGTGTGGGGGTCTTTTGCCAGTGGAAACCCGCACCCTGGTCCTGGCAAACTGGAACTCAGCTGGCATCCAGGGGGCCCCAGCTAGGATGAGTGGTCACCATGGACCTGGAAGAGGGGTGGGACCACCTGGGGCACTTTGGGGGTATAATCAGTGGAGCCAGGTGTGGGGGTGCGTGCTTGTAATCCCAGTACTCGGGAGGCTGAAACAAGCAGGATTGTAAATTCAAGGCCAGCTTTAGCAACTAAGTGAGACCCTCAGCAACTTAGTGAGACCCTGTTTCAAAATAAAAAACAAAAAGGGCTTGGGCTGTAGCTAGGAGGTCGAATGCCCCTGGGTTAAATTTCCAGTTTAAAAAAAAAGTGTGTGTGTGCGTGCAAAATTAATGGTACAAGGAGTCACGGGGGTGCTGGAACTTGCCCACAGGTGGCAGGCATGCTGGTGGAAGGAGGCCCACGGTGGCCTTAGGCACGTCATCACAAGTCTTTCCCCAGACACAAAACCAGCAGGCAAAGAAATTCTGGGGCTAGGAGCCAGGATTCAGCCATATTCCTTAGAGGGGACAAGGGGGCAATGCAAGGTCCTGCCTGTCCACTGCCTCCCGTTCTTCCTCGGGCAATTTCCTCTTGACATCGAAGATTTGATCATTTGCAGTTTCTCCCTGCTTAGTGCTGATTTCTACAAATCCCTGTCTGTTGGTCAAAGAGACCCAGCAGGACAAGCGGAAGTGTTCCTCTTACTCCAACGCTGTGGGAGGCAGCCAGGAGCCGGCCCTTGCAAGTGTCGCTGTTATTATTTGGTGCAGGGGATAGAACCCAGGGGCATTTTACCTTCGAGGTACATCCTCAGCCTTTTTTATTTTTTATTTTCAAACAGGGTCTTGCTAAATTGCTGAGGCTGGCCTCAAACCTGTGATCCTCCGGCCTCAGCCTCCCAAGCACTGGGATTACAGGTGTGCACCACCACGCCTGGCTAACACTGTCTTCCAATTGCCTATTAGTTATTACCTCTATCAGTGCTCCTTTTATTTTTATTTTTTGGTGGTACTGGGGATTGAACCCAGGGGCATTCTATCTCTGAGCTACACCCTCAGCCCTATTTTATTCTTTTATTTGGAAACAGGGTCTCACTAAGTTGCAGAGGGCCTAAGTTGCTGATGCTGGCTGTGAACCTGCGATCTTCCTGCCTCAGCCTCCCAAGTACTGGGATTACAAGCGTGTGCCACCACACTCGGCTATTATTTTTATTTTTTGGTACTGGGGGATTAAACCCAGGGGTGTTCTACCTCTGAGCTACACCCCCGGCCCTATTTTACTTTGAAACAGTCTCGCTAAATTGCTGAGGGCTAAACTGCTGAGGCTGGCTTTGAGCCTGCGATCCTTCTGTCTCAGCTTTTCAAGTACTGGGATTACAGGTGTGTGCCTGTAATCCACGCCTGGCTTTTCAGTGTTCCTTATTTCTTCGTATAGCTTTGAGTTAGTCTAATGCTTTCAATTTAGCCTGAAGGACTCCTTTTAGCATTTCTTGTGGGCACATCTACTAGGCTACCTTGTGTTTATCTGGGAATGTCTTAATTTCTCTTTTATTCTTCAAAGATGATTTGCTTTTATTTTCAGCATGTTTTATTTTATATTTTTGGTACTGGGAAATCAACCCGAGGGCATTCTACCTCTGAGCCATACCCCAGCCCTTTTACTTTTCATTTTGAAACAGGGTCTTGCTAGGTTGCTGCTAAGTCTAAGTTGCTGAGGCTGGCCTCAAACCTGTGATCCTCCTGTCTCGGCCTCCCAAGTACTGGGATTTCAGGCATGTGGCACTGCACCTGACTTTTTTAGCACATTTTAAAATATCATGCCACTGCCTTCTGGATTTCATGGTTTTTATTCGTGTATGTGTGCGTATGCAGAGAAATTAGCTGTTGATCTTACTGAGGCTCCCTCGTATGTGATGGATTCCTTCTTTCTTGGTGCTTTCAAGACTTTTCTCTGTCTTTTTGATGATCTGTCTGTAACATGTTGTGGTGTGGATCTCTTTGAATTTATAGTGTTTGAAGTTTATGAAGCTTCTAGATATGTCTCTTGATGTGTTTCATCAAATTGGGGAAGTGTTTGAACATCATTTCTTCAAATGCGCCGTCTGTCCTTTTTCTTCCGGAATCCCCATCACGAGGAGGTGCACCTCATCATCCTAGTAGAACCTTGGGTCCTCTTCATTTTTTCTTTCTACTTTCTAGACAGAACACTTTGTTGTCGTATCTTCAAGTGCACGGATTCTTT
Source organism: Glis glis (assembly GCA_004027185.1). Lineage (NCBI taxonomy): Eukaryota > Metazoa > Chordata > Mammalia > Rodentia > Gliridae > Glis > Glis glis. The sequence continues at coordinate 69,058 of PVJS01001446.1, read as the reverse complement.
CTTCTGCCTGCTCACATCTACTGAACTCTTTCTCACTTCAGTTATACTTTGTAGTTCTAGAATTTGTTTGGTTTCTTTTCAATTGAATTCCCCCTTGTTCACACATAATTTATATGTTTTTTTCCCCTATCTTTCTGGTCCACAATTTCATTTAGCTCACTGAGCATATTTAATGCCAATGATTTACTGTCTTTGATTCCAATGTCTGGGCTTCCTCAGGGATAGTTTCTATCAAATCCTTTTCTTTGTTCCCCCATGTGAATGCGCCTGTATGCCTGTGATTTTCTGAGAACTGAACATTGAGTGTTATCAAGTGACCACTCAGGACATCGGACTGTCTCTCCGCAGGGCCTGCTTTTGTTGCTTGAAGTCTTCAGTCTTCTGTTCTTTTTATTTTTTATTTTTTGCAGTACTGGGGATTGAACCCAGGGGCATCCTACCTCTGAGCTACATCCCCGCCCTATTTTTTATTCTTTATTTTGAAACAGGGTCTCACTAAGTTGCGGAGGGCCTAAGTAGCTGAGGCTGGCCGCGAACCTGGATCCTCCGGTCTCAGCCTCCCAAGTACTGGGATGACAAGCGTGCGCCACACGCCCGGTTCAGTCTTCTGTTCTTATAGTGACTTCCCAACTATTTTTGTGAAGCCTGTATTCCTTGTCATGTGCAGTTGCCAAATTGTCTGTTCCATTGTCTGGGGTCACCTGTGAACTGACAGATTTTCTTGACTGTTGACCTTCAGCAATGTCTCCCTTCATCAAGTGCTTCTCTGGTTACAATGTCTGATTACATTCCAGGGTCTCTAAATAGATGATCCTGATAGTTCCCTCCCACTCTCGACTTAATGCTTGTTTTCCTGAAGAGACTGAATGCTGGAGCTTCCTACTCTGCCATTTTCTGTTGCAAATGTTATAAAACACCCACATTTCAGAGGTTGCTCCGTTTTCTGCAGAAGCATCTTCAATCTCTAGTCCCAGGAATTCCGAGGGGCTGTCTCAGCACATTACTCAATTTAATGATACTGAAATGAACATCTACCCCGTGCGAAGTGTACGTGTGGGTTTCCTTCAGCGTGCCTGAGAAGGGTGGCTGGCCCCTCCTACTTCTGCACGAAATGAAATAAAAGAATCCCGTGAGGCTCCCCATCTCAGCAAGAAACTCGAGAGTCTACATCTTATTTACATTAACACAGGAAACGAAAGAACAAAGCCACAGCAACCAGGCTGTAGTAGAAACAGGACTTTAATATAATATTCAAGTCTAGCCTTTTCTATTTACAACAAATAAATATTGCCCCAACCCAATCAGTAAACTTTTTTCTTTTTTGCTTTTTATACAAATATTTAATTGCCCTCCCCCTCCCCCCAAGCCCTCCTTCCTCCAAACCCCTGTCTCGCGTGGTCTCGTGAAGCCCAGGACGCAGTGTTGAATGGCACTTTCAGCGGCATGAGATGCGACCCCGAAGGGGCTGCCCTCACCGACCGGGTGAGGAGGGTGGTCCGTGAGAGGCCTTCTCTCTCCGCTCCCTGGGAGGGCTGGCTACGTGCTGGGCAAGACGCCTCACTCTCAGTCGGTCCTGAAGATGGAATCTTTGGTGCAGCCTGAGAAAGGCTAGAGTGGTGGGAGGAGGGGCCAGGACCCCATGAAGGTCCCGGGCCAAGGCCCGTGGGCACCAGGAGAGAACTGCAGTGGTCAGATCCGCTGGGTGAGGGCGTGCCCTGGGGTGCCTGAGGGCACAGGTGGTAGTGACCTACACCTGGCGAGGTGTCCGGAAGTGTATGGAGGGCAGTGCCCGGGGACAGGGAGGCACCGTGCCTGTTGGCAGCGCTTCTTGGCAAGTCAGCTAGTCCCCTGGTTGCAGAGAGCAGAAGGCACCTAAGGCAGCGGGTGGTCCACGGAGGCCAGGTCAGCCTGTCGAGCGGCAGGTGTCAATCCCGGCCACGGCAGAGGTTCAGGTGAAACGAGTCGGGGGTGGCTGAGCTGGTGGGCGGGCGGGAGGTGCCTGCGTGGCCCGGGGCCACTCTAGTCTGTAAGTGCTCAGCCACCGGCCAGCCAGACCCCGGGGAGATGTCCTTAGAAGATGCCCTTGGCGATCTTGAGCCCTTTCTGCTTCATGCGAGGGAGGGTTGAGCTGGCTCCATGCTTGACCTTCGCCCCCTTGGTGAAGGTCCGCTTCTTCAGGACAAAGTCGTAGTTGGCAGTAGAGTTCATGGCGTAGAACACGTTGGCGTTTTCGGGGATCTTTAGCTCTGGTGGGAGAGGGCCAGAGGGGTGATCAGCGGTGCTCACGGGGCCCCCTGCAGGGCAGGCCTGAGCCTCACACCTGAGATCCCTTGGATTCAGCTCCAGGCCCGCCTCATTCTGCCCACACTGCGCCTTTGCTGGAGCAGGCCTTCTGGAACCCAGACCACCTCCCCTCCGTGTTGCCCTGCTAATGGCAACTCTGAGGACCAGGAAAGGGCCGGCCTCCTGAGCTGAGGTCCAGTGAGGCCTCTGCACCGTGTGGGCTCCAGGCACCCAGCAACCCCCGCTCTGGGCTTATTTCCCATCAGACTCCTCTGGCCCAGAGCCTGCTGTCGGCCAACACCGAGCTCACGCGTGAGGCCCATTCTAGTTCTGTAGCCTCCCCGGGCCTCGATGGGGGTGCCACCCACCCTGCCCACCCAACCAAAAAGGCTCAGGCAGCTGTGAGAGGGTTTACGATGCAACCTCTAGAGATGGTGGGTGTCACCGTGGACAGTCAGGGCTAATGGCTGTGTGGGTGCTCGACTCATTGAAAATAAACAGTGATGACAATAATTCCAGTCTACCTCGGTGGCACGCACACACATGCGCTTCTCTGTCTCTATTGGGGGTTCACCCGCTGACTACTCTGACCTCTTTTTTGGGGGGAGGACACAGGCACAGAGGACTTGGAACTTGCCCAAGGTCTCTGAGTCCAGACTGGCTGGCTCTTGGCTTGAGCTTCTTTTTTTTTTGGGGGGTACCGGGGATTGAACCCAGGGGCGTTTTACCTCCGAGCTACACCCCCGGCCCTACTTTTTATACTTTATTTTGAAACCGGGTCTCACTAAGTTGCGGAGGGCCTCACTAAGTAGCTGAGGCTGGCCACGAACTCAGATCCTCCGGTCTCAGCCTCCCAAGTACTGGGATTACAAGCGTGCGCCACCACGCCCGGCTCGCGCTTGTTCTTGATTCTGTCCTCTTCCTGTTTCTAGGCGTGGCTCTGCAGAGCCTGTACTTTTGTTGTCACGCACATGGAATTTGACATGTGACACTGTGGTCCACAGCAGTGCTGACTCTGGGGCACGTGTTTTCCGTCTTAGCCAGGACACATCCCTTCTCGTGGGCACGGGGCCACCCTGCGCCACTGGACAGCCCTTTGCCTTTGGTCCTCACTGATGTTAGCTCTGCACTCCCTGTTCATGCCCAGGGGAGGACGCGGGACGGGGCCCAGCAGCCTGGGGTAGGTCGCCGTGTGCATGACGTCTGCCCCCACCCCTTGGGTGTCTCCTGGGGCTGGGAGTGGGGCTGGCCCCCTCCTCTGCCATCATCCCCACCCTCCGATTCCCTGACTCACTCCGCTCCTCGGAGATGATCTGCACCAGCTCGTAGTCCTCGGGCTCGTCCTCATCCAGGTTGTGTTTGTCCATGGCCTTGCGGATGACGGATGGAGCCTTATCCTGGCTGGTCACCTGGATTGGGGCGAGGGACAGGCCATCAGGGCACGGGCTCTGGGGTGGTTCGCTGGAGTTCAGTAGCCCGGGACCCTCCATAGTCACCTCAGCTCTGAGTAGAGGGGCTCACAGCTGGGTTCAGGGGGACCTCATCTACTCCTGCTCCCCAAGGCTGGCTCCCAGGTAATGAGGAAGGGTCATTCCCAGCTGTTCTTAGACCCGCTCTCCCCTGTGGGGAGCTGCCTGCGCCTCAAGGATAATAGGAACATGAACCCAGGGAGCAGATAGCCTCCAGTCCGATCTCAAGAGAGGAGGAGCCGGCCAGATACACAGTGGCCTCCTGTATGCCAGGCCTGCTCCGGCTGGAGCTGCAGCGATGGGCGGCCTGGGCTGGAGCCTGGGATGCCTCGACGGGCAGAGCCCAGGTGAGACTCAGACACAGGGTCTTGCAGGCAAGCACTGGACACCACCAGAGCTCCTGGTGGCAGGAGGGGCTGGGTGCAGGGTGAAGCGCGGTGGATGGCTGACCACGCACGGGTGGGGGTGGCAAATGGCCGGTCTGCAGCCGGACACTAGGAGGACGAGAGTCCTCTCCCCAACACCCATATGCATTCTGTGAGCAGACCCTGAGGCCCCAGACTCTGACGTGGCGGCCTGGACTGTCATGGCAGCCTCCCTGCCGGCGGCCTGTCCCCTGCAGAGATTCCCAGAGTCACCGCTGCCTCCTCTGCTCCCACCTCCCTCTGTGGGAAGCTCAAGGTCCTTACAGCGCGGCCAGGGCCCTGGACGCTTCCCCGACCGCACCACCCCACCCGTTCCTGCACCTCGGGCCTCCTTGCGGTCCCCGGCCTCAGCCCTTTGCTTCCTGGAGGCTGGACACGCTGGCCCGTTCCCTCCTGTCAATCCGGCCCTGGGCACAGATCTCTGTCTTCTTCCCTCCTGTCTGCCCGCCCTGAGGGATGTACGTGGCGTCTAGTGCGGGCACTGCCCGGCACCGCGGGGACACCCGCCTGCTCACCAGGATGCTCTTGTACATGTTGCCATTGTCCACGTCCAGGCTGACGCGGATGATGCAGCAGTCGCCCACCTGCTGGTTGTAGAGCGGCAGCGAGGAGCTGTAGCTGCACACCCCCGAGACGGAGCGCTTGTGGGTGCGCGCGGTGGCCACAGGCGTGGTGGAGGCGGACGAGGAGGAGGTGCTGCTGGAGGCAGAGCTGATGCCGGACGTCTCCGGGGAGGACTGGGAGGCCGACTCCCAGAACTGTGGGGAAGGGCAACGTCGGCAAAAGCCTGGACCCCGCGGGGCACCCCTGGCTGGCACCAAGCAGCTCCAGGGGCTTCTAGAAGCTGTATGCAGGTGCGGGGCTTCCGGTCCCCTTGTGTGGATGCGGAGTGGGGAACACTGACACGGGGAAGTGGGCGGTCACCTTCTTCTCCTGGCCGTCGGGGGACTCCGGGACAAAGCTCATGTTGATCTCCTCCACGTCGGAGCTGGAGGAGCCGGCCGAGTGCACGCTGAGCGCGTCTGCCACGTCCCCGCTGCTGAGGTAGGGGCCGCACCTGAGCTGGTCACAGGACCTGGAGTGGGAGCTGCCGCTGGTGCTGAGCTCGGTGCTGGGGGCCTGGCGGCTGGACGGAGGGGCCGGCTTACTTGAGGGTCCCCCGTGAGGACACATCGCCCCCTGTCCCGCACTGCACCATGTTAGGTCCCTGTTGGCCACCAGGACCCCACCCTCCAGCCGTCTGAGAGATCATCTAGTATCACCCGTGTCATGTAGGAGGAAGCCGAGGCCCAGAGAGGTGAGGGACTCCCCGCAGGCTCATCAGCAGTGGACGGGAGCCCCGGGCCAGTCTGTGGCCCCAGCCTGCGCTCAGCTCGAAGCTTCTCTACCCCGCCGCGCTTGCGCCAGGCACTTACTCGCTCCAGCGCTTGACAATGGCCGTGCTCTTCTTGGCCTTGAGGGTGTTGCTGGCTGACTCGGATGGGGGCTCCAGCTCGCAGGACAGGTTGTAGCTACAGGCAGGGGGCGGGTGTGAGGCCACCGGGAGCCGCTCCTGGGCCTCCCTCCCAGAGCCCGACCGGAAGCTGGTCCCAGGTGCCCCAGCCATCCGCAGCTGACCACGGCTCAGGTGCCAGGCTCTCTGGAGTGGGCCTGGGACAGCCTGCCCGCGAGGTCCCCAGGTCCTGCCCGACTCACCTCTCGGCCTCACTGAGCCGCTCCATGGCCCGGAACCAGGCCCTGAAGCGCTCCTCGGGGGCGATGCTGTAATTGTTGCAGGCAGACTGCAGCAGCTTGATCTGGGCGATCACCTCGAATTCCTGGGTCAGAGGAAGGATGGGGTGGAAGATGGGATGGAGGACGGGGCGGAGGGCGGGGCATAGGATGGGGTGGAAGACAGGGTGGAGGATGGGATGGAGGATGGCACCCTCCTCCGGCTCTTTGGTCTCCTCAGTCCCTCCTCCCCTCCCTCCCACCCAGGCTCTGGAAGCCATCCTAGAGCCCAGCTCTGACCCCATCCTCCTATGGGCGGCCCCTTCTCTGTACCAAAAGTGCAGCTGCTCACCTTCCTCCTCTTCTCAAAGTTGATCAGTCGGCCCTAGAAAACAGCCCGCCAGGGTGCATCAGAGCCCCTCCAGGGTAGAGGCCACCACCCCCGCTGCACTACCTGGAGGGCCCGCCAGGGGGCAGAGCGCACCCACCCCGGGCCTAGGGCGGCTCTGGATGCCAGGGAGGGGGACCTTGCAGGCTGAGGCTCAAGGACCTTCTTGCCCAGGGAGGATAACAGAGAGGCCGAGGTTTTGGTGAGAAGGCCCTGCTTGGCCACCACATGCTGTCTGACCTTGGAGGCCTGCTCTGCTCTCCCGCCCACCGCCTCCGCCTGAGGAGCACGCCGTGTCCAGCTCGGCCAGCAGGTAGGACGGGCGTGGTGACCACACACGGGGCAGGCCGTGGGGCTCTCAGGAGTGTGGAGGGTTCAGGGGTCAGCAGGGTTCCCCCCTCCTGGGCCTCGGAAGCCCACCCCGGCTCCGCCCCCCGCCCTGGCCCGGGGCTCACTCACATACAGATAGTCCTTCATGGCCGTGTCCAGCATCACCAGGTCAGTGAGGAACGTGCCCAGGTAGGGGACGGTGCCCTGGATGATTCCCTGGGGCATGGAGTGGGTGGTGAGCCTGGCCCGGGGCCCCTGCCCTCAAGTCTTCTCAGCCTGACCTGGTCCCACCTGGCCTCCCCCCTGAAGTTGCCGGGCACCTTAGACATCTCTGTCCCGGTCCCTTCCTAGCCCCCACGGCCCCCAAACTGCCTCTGGTCACCTCCCAGGCTGTCATCTGGCAGCACTCCAAGGTTATGTGGCCCTCGCTTCCACCCCTCCCCCAAGGGCTCTGCCAGGCCCTGGCTCTGGTGGCCACAGCTTGTCCCCCCACGATGTCAGCTGATCAGGGCTGGGCCCATGCTAGCGGAGGCCATGTTTAATGGGGCAACGGGAGGGAAGGGCCAGGGGAGCCCTCCCCGGCCCCCAGGCAGCCCCTGCCCCAGTCGTGGTCACTCACCGTCTCCTTTGGCCGCCTCTGGGCTCTCTTGGGGTTCATCTCCAGGGTGGCAAACTTGGAGGTCCCCTCCTGTCAGGGTTGAGGATGGAGTCAGGGAGGCTGTCCTGCCCTCACCCCACAGCCACCCTGACCTCGGGCCCGTGGGCTGCTGCCCAGGCTTCTGCCGGCCCTGGTGTGAAGATTCTAGATCAGGCCTCTGCCCCAGCACTCGCAGGTGGGAACCCCGGGCCGGGGCCGGGGCCTGGCCTCCTGGTGCCTGTTTCCTTATCTGCCCCACAGGTGGGAACCCCGGGCCGGGGCCTGGCCTCCTGGTGCCTGTTTCCTTATCTGCCCCAGCACTCGCAGGTGGGAACCCCGGGCTGGGGCCTGGCCTCCTGGTGCACAGGGCAGAGAGGACTCGCTGTCATGTCCCTGCCACTGCTGCTGCCCCAACTCGCCTGTGAGCACAGCCTGCCCAGAACATTCCTGAACATTCCTTTTCCCCTTGGATCTCACTGCTTCCCTCTTGTTCCTCCATTTGCCAGATGAGAAAACAGGCCCAGAGAGGGGCGGTGGGTGCCAGGGCCCCACAGGGACTCAGGAGAGCAGGCCTTCAGCCCCCACCCGGCCACTGACCAAGGTCTTGTCCTCCAGCCTCTTGCTGTATGTCTGGGTCCCCAGCCGAGCCGAGCCCCAGGGGGCCAGGGACAAGGTGTCTCGGGCGGGGGGTCCACCCCCCAGGTGGGGCTGAGGCCGTGCCAAAGGCTCCCTATCTCCAGAGGCCCTTGCAATGTCTCCTGCAGAGAACTCGGCCTTCCCTCACTCAGTTCTCCCAGGGGACATCGCTGGCTGACCAGTGGGGTCAGAAAAGACCCACATGGAGTTCACTGGTCACCAATGTTTCTAGGTCACCTGGGCACCAGCCATGAATCCAAGGCACAGAGCAGCCTCCTGCAGGTCCTCTGTGAACACTGGCAGCCTGTGCCCAGGGGTGGAGCCAAGAGCTACACGGTGTGCCCAGATCCGCCTCCTCATCCAGACCCTGGGGCCCAAGGTGGCGGCCCCTTTGACCAGATGGCTCCCGGGCACCCTGGTAGTTCCTCACCGCGGCAGGCCTCTCCCCTGAGATGCGCGGTGCACACAGAAGGGGTGGCACGGGCCTTGCTTCAAGGGGACAAGCTGGGCTGGTTTGGGGAAGGCAGCCACACTTCCTTCATTCACCCAGCAGCCTGCTGGTGCTACATCCCCGCAGGAAGCTGGAGACCTGCTCATCCTGCCCGCTCATCTGCCCTCCCGGAACCCAGCCGTCTGTACTACATCAGACTGCAGGAGCCTCCTGCCCCCCAGACTGCCCCCCACCTGCCCGGGGTCGATCACATCCTTCCTCCCTTCATTCAGACACGGCATGTTCGCATGCACACGTTCACCCTTCATTCAGACACGACAGGCCAGGAATTCTTCAAAGAAACTTCCAGTGAGGAACTGATCCTCCCAGCCTGTCCTCCCTGCCACCTGCCCTCCAGAACTCCCTTACCTTGATGAGCAGCTCTCTGCTCAGGGAGTAGTTGTTCTCGTCAGAGAAGATCTCAGATAGCTTCTGGAATATTCGGAAGCTGTCCCTGTAGCCAGGGCAGAGAGAAGGTGACAGTCAGGAAGGGGGTGCGGGAGAGATGGGAAGATAAAACCATTTTCTTTTAGAACAAACTGCCTGGACAAGCGGTCTGCTAACAGGGTTCACAGAGCCTTAAAGACTCTGCCCTGGGGAGGGGGCCGTCATGCGGGGGCAGTGGAGACCCACCCTCATTTCTGCTGAGTGGCTTTGTTTTCACTTCAATTGGACAAAGAATTCTGTGGTTTCCAGGGAAAACTGTGAAAACCTCCCATGGGGCTTCCCTGGAATCTGGCAGACGAGGCCACATCGTGACGCAGGTCTGCTGACTGGGGCATAGAGACCCGCGCTGTGCCCACCAGGGGCTCAGCCTTCGGGGCCCGTGGCTCACCCAGGGGCGATGCCCACCCTGGTTCACCGGAAGCGCCTACAGAGGGAGGAGCGCCCACCTGGAGACCTCTTCCCATGTCCTCTTCAGGCGGTGGATGGCGTTGCTCTGCAGCGCAGAGAGGATGGCGTAGAGGGAGGAGAAGTTCTTCAGGACTCGGCACTCCTGGGGGACAAGGACACTGTGAGCTGTGGGGAGCCTGCGCTGGGCCCCTCCTATGAGACAGATGCCAGGAGACCTCCGGAGGGCGCGCCTGGGACTCAGGCTAAGCACAGAGCAGGACTTCAGTTCAACCCAAGGAATGGGCGTCAGGAGGGAGTGAGCCTCCGGGCGGAAGGATGAGTCAAGGTCACGTGACCCTGGGAAGGAGGGGTCTGGGGTCTGTGCAGCGGCTCTGGCCACAGACCACATCCTGAGAGCAGATGCAGGCAAGCACAGGGTCCCCGGGCAAGTCCCGCAGCATACCCTGGCCACCTCGATCCAGTGCTCCACCACCCGGGCCCTGTCCGACGCCTTCATGCTCCGGTCCCCGAGGCAGGTGGTGATGACGCAGTTGGCCACATTGTTGAACTGGGCGACGGTGGCGCGGATGGTGGGCGCCAGGTGCTCCTTGCCCTTCTTGTCCCGCTGGGACCAGATGGAGCCCAGGCAGTGGTAGGGAACCACCTTCTTGAACAGCTCCTGGGGAGGAGGGTCAGTGTCACCCAGCCCTGCGGCAGGCTGCAGTCCCCGCCCCACCCCCAGCTCAGGCTGGAGCCCTGAGGTTGGGGCAGGAGCTCGGGGAGCTGAGGATGCGGCTCAACCTCACGCTCATTTTGTAACAGGGTCTCACTAAGTTGCTGTGGGTCTTGCTTAGTTGCTGAGGCTGGCCTTGAACCTGCTGAGATCCTCCTGCCTTAGCCTCCCAAGTACTGGGATTACAGGTGTGTGCCACCATGCCCAGCTGAGACGGGCATTTCCCCTGTACAATCTCAGTCAAAGGACAGAATGTGGTTCCTGCCTGAGGTACCACCCCCCCTGCCCTCCCCTTGGGCTCGGTTTCCATGTTCACACGCATATTCCCTACAACTGGGGCTTTGTCTGATGTCTGCTACGCACCCTAGTACACATCAGGTGCTTAATAAGTGCTGAGGCTGGTGAGGCCTGCTGGGCATACACTGGATGACCTATGGGCCCGAGTGCGGCTAGGTACACAATCTCCCCCCACAGGCCAGGCCTGTCCCATCTCCTTGAGATTTCAGTCACTCAAATGGAGTGCTCACATGGGAATGGAGGGCTCTGGCTTAAACTTGCCCTGGTCACATGGTTTGCAGTGGTGGAGCTGAGAGCGGGACAGGGACATGGGCTCTGGACCAGCGAATGGCAGGTCTGGGCAGCAGAGGCCAGAAGAGGTCCACCCCGGCCTGCCCAGCTTACTGGGCCACTCACCGCATCCATCAGCGTGAACTGCTCCGCCACCAGGTCAGGCGGGAACGCCAGGAGGTGAGGCTTCTCCTCGCTCAGCCCGTTCTCCGTGGCCGCAGGCGAAGGCCAGCAGTGCTCTGCTGCAGGAGCTGGCGCCGACTCCAGCTCTAGAGTCTGTGACGGAGGCGGCTCCTGCTCTGGAGCAGGTGCTGCGGCTGGCTCGAGCTCCACAGCCGGCGCTGGAGCTGGCTCTTGCTCCAGAACGGGTGCAGGAGCTGGCTCTAGCTCTGAGGCTGGTGCTGCCTCCAGCTCTGGGCCTGAGGCTGGTGCTGCCACTGGACTGGGCGCCGGAGCAGGAGCTGGAGCTGGTTCTAGCTCTAGCGCTGGAGTTGGCTTTAGAGCTAGCACTGGTGCTGGAGAAAGAGCTGCAGGAGGAAAAAGCCCCAACATGACTGCTTTGCCCTGAGCTTTCCAAGGACAGAGAAGCCCTGACTCTACAATGGGACGTCTTCCTAGGCTGTGGGCCACTGCCCGTGGGGGCAGAGGCTCATCCTTGCTCCTGGCCCAACGCCAGCCTTGGACCACCCGGTGGGGCCCAGCACTGACCCTTTGTCGTGTGCTCATGTACCCACCCCAGGCCTCCTCGCCCTCCGGCTCGGCCTCGCCGGGCTCCAGGTCCTCCAGCTGGGCCAGGAGGAGGTGGGCGCGCCGCTCCAGGTCTGAGCCAGGCATGTTGAGCTGCACGTACGCCACGAGTTGCTTGAGGCAGGGAAAGTCCGGAGGCTGACAGAAATCCTCCGAGTACTGGTCCAGCCAGGTGCCCAGGATGGAGGAGATGGCACTGGGCGGGTGGGGGAAATGCGGTCAGAGGCCTGGCCTCTCCCTCTCACGTCCTCGCGGAGCACCCCTGTGGGCGGGGCTCCCGGGCCTCCTTGTCCCTCCAGGGGCCAGCCTGCCCCTGCCCAGGCTCCTGTGGCTGTCCAGGTAGTGACACCAAAGAACCTCCGTGGGAGGGAGCCCTTCGTCAATGGTGTGACGGCTCTCTCCTCCAGGGAAGCCCGACACTGTCCTGTCTCTTGGGGATGGGTGGTTGGAGGGGATGACTCTGAGTCCCACCCACAGCTCTCTGTCCTTGTCCTGCAGGTGCAGCCCCCACCTGCAGCCTGCCAGCAGGAGCACAAGTGTGGGAGCCAGTGTTCGCCCAGCCCGCCTGAGGCACAGCCCCCCACATGTTCCCACGCTGGAGACAGGAGCCCTCCCTCTTGGCCCCAAGCCCACTCACTTTTTAAGTTGTTCCTGGGGTCCGCCATTCTCGCTGGAGTAGGGCAGGATGCAGCCGTATCTAGGGGAGGCCGTGAGGGCGTCACATCTACCGTACCTGCTTATGACGTCTAGGGTTACTGGCTGGCGCCGACAGGAGGGGCCCAGGATAGCAGGGGCTTTCCTGCCCTTTTCACTGAGTTCTGCTAAGGCCCAGGAAAATGTGCCTGCACACAGTAGGTGCTTCATATATGTTCATCAAATGAATGATGAACCAGCTCCCTTCCAGACATCTCAGTGGGTCTGGGGACCCTCGATATGCACCCAGGGGTCCCTGCTGTGGCTGCATCTTAGTTGGGGACCCCCAGATGGGATCTGGAAATTCCTTTACTAACAGGGACATTGCTTTGCCCAAGGTCTCCGATAAGCAAGTCTAGTGAGAGGGCTTCAAGGGGGCGGGGAAAGTCGCAGCACACGAGAATCCCACAGACCCACAGCAGAGCCTTCCAGACTCACCCCACTTGGTCCTGACAATAACCCATGAGGGTGGTCCTCTGAGCACCCCGGTTTCCACAATTAAACTGGGGCTCAGAGAGGGCAGCGCATGGCCACGGCCCCCCCAGAAGGCCATGAGTCACCCTGGGCTCGGAGGTGGGCTCACCTTTTGAACAGCAGGTCCAGCACCTGCTGGGTGGTGGTGAAGGCTCTGTAGGTACACAGGAAGACGGTGACATAGGAGAGGTCGCTGCCCTGGAAGGCGGGCACCAGGTGCTCCACCAGCTTCTCCAGGGTGCCTGCCTTCACCGTCCGCACCTTGCAGGTCTCGTAGAGGTTCAGGGCCGACTCATTCTCACACTGGGGTGGACAAGGGAGGGGTGTGGTCAGTGGCAGCACCACGAACCGAGGGCCGGAGGCTGGAGCTCAGGCTGAACTCCCAAGCCCTCGGTGGCTGGCAGCTAGAGATGGGACATGAGTGACTCTAGTAGATAAAGGATCTCAACTTTAGAAGTAGAATTTAGAAGTGAGTGTGTGCGTGGGGGGGGTACTGGGGATTGAACCAGGGCTGTTCTACCTCTGAGCTACACTCCAGCCCTTTTGGTCTTTCTTTTTTCTTTTCTTTTTTTTTTTTGCTGTACTGGGGATTGACCCTGGGGGCATTCTACCTCCGAGCTACACCCCCAGCCCTATTTTTTATTCTTTATTTTGAAACAGGGTCTTACTAAGTAGTTGAGGCTGGCTGTGAACCTGCGATCCTTCTGTCTCAGCTTCCCAAGTACTGGGATTACAAGCGTGTGCCACCATGCCCAGCTTTTTTCCACTTTTAATATAATTTTATTGGTGCATTGTAGTCTTATATCATAATGTAAATCGTAGTGATAGTGACACACATGCACACAGCACTTGGTGGGCTTTCCCCCGGCTCCCTCCCCACTCCCCCCTTCCGCATACAGGGTATTGAGACTGACATTGGTAATTTCACATATGTACATAATGTCAGTGGAAGTGATTCCTTCATTGATCTCCCCCCCCATCTCTTCCCTTAGACCACCTCCCTGGCTCCACTGAGGTTTCTCCTCCTTTATCTGAAGTTCCTCTGGTATCCTGATTACTCTCCAGCTTCCGCATATTAGAGAAAACATATGACCCTTCACTTCCTGTGACTGGCTACTCTCACTTAGGATAATGTTCTCCAGGCCCATCCATTTTCCTGCAAATGACATTATTTTGTTCTTCTTGATTGCTAAGAATTCCACTGTGTGTATATCCCATAATTTTGTTATCCATTCATCTGTTGATGGACACCTAGGTTGGTTCCATAATTTGGTTGGCTATTGTGAATTGTGCTGCTATAAACATGGATATGCATATATTACTGTAATTCTCTGATTTCAGTCCCTTTGGAAAGATACCCAGGAGTGGTATAGCTGGATTATTTTTTATTTTGAAACAGGGTCTCGCTAAGTTGTTGAGCATGGCCTTGAACCTGCAATCCTCCTGTCTCAAGCCTCCAGAGTACTGGGATTATAGGTGTGCACCACCGCACCCGGCTTAGAAGTAGAATTCGAAGTGTGGGAATGGTTAGAAATACTGATTCCTCCAAGGCAGTTCATGAGCCGAGTCAGGACAGTACCTTGGATAACTAAGGACCTGTCCAAGGGAGTCCTGACAAAACACCCCATCCTAGAAATGAGAAAATCAAGGTTCTTCCTGGGTGGGGGACTCAGCCTATCAGGACCCCCACGATGCTCCCTTGGCACTGCTGAAATGGCCACAGAATGACTCTCGCCACGGTACAACAGTGGCAAGTCACCCCCCCCCCCTTCTGGAGTACTACCTAGACGAGTCATGTCCCCCTTCTGACTGGGAGGGCCGGGGGGACGTGATCTGTGAGACAACACGTTGCACAGCATCGTGCACAACAGCCAGAACTTGCGTTCTTTCTGGGTATAGAGCAGCCCCACTAAGTGTGACGTGCATGGCAGGACTGTCAGGCTGATGCTTACAAGTGACAACACCTGGAGCAAAATGTGCAGACACAGCCTAAGGGAAGAGAGATGAACCCCTCCCATGTGTCTCCTCCCATATTCAGACAAGACTGTTGGCAGGGCCTTTGCCCCTGACGAGGTTGGGGCTGGCCACTAGGGTGGGGGACAGAGTGCGGGCTCAGCATCCTCTTGGATAGGACTGGGATCTTGAGCAGGAAGGCTCTGGGAAGGAGGCCGGCAGAGAGGCCAGGACGGTCTCTCAGGGGGTGGGGGCTGGACTGGCGCCCTGGCTCCCGCACTCACCCCGAGCCAGCGCTGGCCCTTGTTGGCTCCGTGGTGCAGCTGCACCTTACGCAGGGAGATGGAGTAGATGACTCCGTTGATCAGCTCCTCACCGATCTCCTGCGTGGAACTCTGCAAAGACAGTGCCCGGCAGCCGGGCGGGGGACGTCAGGGGACTGCCTGGCCACTGCTGCAGAGGTGGCCCTGTGCAACCTCTGTCCCCTAGAGGCACAGATGGGTGGTCGCGTTGGCCTCCAGCCAGGGTGACTTGAGAACAGCAGGGTAGGCTACTCCCCAGCACACCCCGCCAATAACAACCTGGGTATCAACATGACACCCCAGGCTTCCAACCCAACGACCTGCTGCTGCCCAGGCCGGGTCTATCCCCCCCACCCTCCCTCCATGACAGGGACTGTCATTTAGCCGTTTCTCAGGTGGGTAAGTACCGGGCTGGTTCACGGTCATGCTGCCTCGGGTAAATGTGGAGCCAGGATTCCAAGGCCCTGACTTCTCCGGCACCAGAGTGAGTACCTCCCCAGGCTCTGAGGCCTGAAGGCACCCTCACCCTCATCTCTCTGCTGCCAGCTTGGGGCAGGGCTGACCCAGCTGCGCGGGGAGCCGTTCCTGGCCCAGCCCTGGAGCCGGCATCACGGGTCTGGGGCAGGTGCGGGGCGTCTGACGGCCCTAGCGGAGGCCACTTCCTTCCCCTCGCGCTCATTCATGCCCTCGTGCCCGCTTGGGCAACAGAGGGGTTCCCAGCTCTCTGTTCCTCCTCCTGTGAGCGGGGCGGATGTGAACGTCAGCAGTGCTGGGGTTCCACAGAGCTCCCCAAACTCGGGTTTCTGCTGGGCAGGGAGGGTCTGCTCCCCAGGAAGGCCCTTGTTTTGGGAGACAGGCTCCCCACAGCGCAGGCTCGTTTGGGGGCCGCAATGTCAGGCTGGCTGAGGCCACTTAGCTGGGGCCACCAGTCTTCAGTGTCTGCTCCTACCGGGGAGGGGCACGCTTGTGGTGGGAGGGGGACTGGAGGATAAAGATGCTGATCTCTGAGAGTTCAGGGAGGCGCAGGGCACCGTGCCACCCTCTACATCACTTCCAGTCACTGGGACCCACTCACTGCCCCACCCAGGTGGGCATGGAGCCCAGAGGGCCTGGGCTGAAGTGCTAGCTGAGCCTGGACCCCCCCCCCCCAAGGCCCAGTGTGCTGTGGGCTGTTACCTGGGCCCCACGCCTCCTGCCCACCCTGGGAGGTCTCTGGGAGGCCAGAAGCCATCTTCCGGAAGTCCACTTCCTCCGACCTGCGGCCGCCCTCCCACTGTGGGCTTTCCATCAGGGGGAAAGCTGGGGACATCACACTGGGCTCCTGACTCTCTGTTTCCTCTGGAGAGAGGTCAGCCTCGTTTCTTGGAAATCAGCCGGGCACCTACAGGCACATCCCCACACCCCACGCCTGGAGAGGGCCATGGCTCCCCCTTCCATGGTGAAGGGGGAACTTAGGGGAACTTCCCTTCGGCATCAGGAAACGGGACAGATGCTTTCCCTTTTCCGCACACAGAGCCATCTTGGAGGAGACAAGCCTCAGAGGCCAGGGGAACCAGGGTCCTGACTCCCCCAGCCTCCTCGGAGGTCCTTAAGGTCAAGGCTTGGCTGAGAGAGTCTCTCCCTTTCCCAAGGACATTAGCCGCACCTAGCCCAACGGGGAGTCAGCGTCTGAGCGCCCAGGTCACCGACAACAGAGCAGGAGTCTCATGCAGGACCCACCTGCCAAGGGGCACTGGACTTTAATCCCTTGGGAGACCAGCACAGTGCCAAGCCCGCAGCAGGGCTCCATCGGGGCCTTGCCAGGCCAAGCCCCAGGAGGAGCTGGGGCCAGGCGGATGGCCATCCCTGAGCAGGTCTAAATAGCGGCTCCTCAGTGAGCCATGGGGCTGGGCTGGCAGCCCAGCAGCTGGCCTGGCTGTGCATGGTGTCATGTGATCCCTGTGCCCTTCCCCCATCCCCGAGGGGCCCCTTCTGCCAGCTGGGTGGGGGTGGGGGGTGCAGGCTGGCGCTGAGAGCCAGGCATGCCTGCCAGGGGGGAGTCGCCACCCTGTTGCACAGATGGGGAGCTACTCCAGCACATGCAGAGCTACCCCCCAGTTCTCTGCCTCCGTCACATAACCACATAACGGCGGCAGCAGGAGTGAAGCCAGACCTCCAAGAGCAATGCGGAGCGAGCGCAGGCTACCCAGCCACGACGGAACTGCAGGCTCTGGCTGCTGCCTCGGTCCTGGGCAGAAGGCAGCAGAGTGGGGCCTCTGTTCCTGGTTCTGATCCCCTTCCAGGGACAGAGAAGGAAAGCAAGGAACGGACCTCGGATCTGCCCCCAGGACACTCAGGGCCACCAAGCTCCCACAGGCCACCCTGGGCCACCCTCTGCTAGCAGAGCAGACAGCCGGTGTGGGCAGCGCCAGGCCCCCCGGGGACGCTCTGGCAGGGTGGGAGCTGGAGGAGGGGCGTGGCGAGGAAACAGCTGATGCAGAGAGAACGCCTTCCCCGAGGGCAGGCAGCCAGGGCAGCGCTGAGCTCCTACCAGCAAAGAATGCCACGTGGTTGGCTGTGTCCTCGGGAGGATCCTCCTGTCCCACCCCGGCACGCGCAATGTCCCCAGGGCCCTGGGACCCAGTTGGCAGCTGTGCTTCTGAACATACTTGGGTCAGTGGAGTGAGGGTGGCGGTGCCCTGGGGCCCTGGAGAGCAGGGGACCTACCCTTCACTGTCTGTCAGGCACAGAAGAGCCCCCCGCCCCGGGACAGGGACAGGAGACAGAACACGGGTGGTTAGTGTATCACCTAACTGCGTTCTCAGGGTAATGGGTCAGCAGGGCACCGTATCCCAAGCTGGAAGAGGGAGAGAGCTACTGACCAAGGCCAGATTCCCTCGAGGTAGGATAATGGGGGCTGCCAGGGCCGCCTGGGGTCTTCCCCAGCCCTGCCCTCTCTGCTAGAAGGTAGTTCATGCCTGCATGGGCAGAAGTGGCATCTTCTTCCCCTCGTACCCCAGTGGTACAGTTCCTCACTCCAACATACATCCTGTGGAAGCTACAACCAGGGTCCCCCAGGCCCCTGGGGCTTCCAGGTACACCCTGGGTTCTCCTGAGGAGGCCTGGCCAGAGCTGAGGCGGAGATTAAGGGCTGGAGCCTGAACCACAGGCAACTCCCTACACGTGGAGAGGCTCAGCCGCGCGTGGGCGGGGTGGTGTTAAACACTCAGGGACCTCACTGCACACCCCCTGGGCTGCTTCCCGGGTCCAGTGAGTAACCAGAGGTCACCCCAGGGCTCTCTCCAGCCCCCTAAAGCTCTGGGTATGTGGGGCTGCCCCTCCCGGCCCTCCAGACCCATGCACCATCTCTCATGATGAACCCGGACTCCAGCTTGGCTCAGTGAGCTGGTGGTGGGCTGGGGGAAACGGCAGCAGCTCTCTAACAGGTGACAGCAGGGGTGGGGCTGAGTGTGTGCGGCTTGGCCAGCGTGGTGGGCAACACCTGACATGCCACAGCCCCAGGAGCTGGTGATGAGCCCTGGAGGGAGGCCTGCAGGGGGCGCTCCGGAGGTTCGGAGCGCAGGCAGGAGGGTGGCTCACCAGACCTGTGGTGGGGGCAGCTCCTCGCCTTTGGATGAACACAGAGGCCAGAACCCTGAACACATCAGAGACTCCCAGGCTGTTTTGGTCTGTGGCGGCTAATGCACCCTCCCCATTTTATGGAGTGGGGGACTGAGGCCCAGAGGAGGGGGCCAAGTAAAGAACATCCAGGTCTTGGGTCAGCTGGTAGACCACGAGCCTCAACAAGGAAGGAAGAATAAAACACCAAGCATTGCAACCCTCCATTCTCGGGCCAGCTCCCCAACTCTGGGTGGGTGTCCTCTACCTGGGGCCCTAGGGCACCGACAGGGATGTGGGGTCAGCGCTGGGTGGGGGTGGCCACACTCCTGGTCCCCAGGCACTATAGCCAAAGAGGCAGCTTCCACTGGGGCTCACGCAAGGTGCCTGGTTGCCATAGCAACGAGGGAGCTCCATGACTCCAGAAAGTGAAATGTGGTGACTAGTTTGCGCTGAGCTCCCAAAGAGGCTGACCCAGGTCCCCAGGAACCCTCCCTGGGAAAGGAGACACGGCCTCCAGCTTGGTGGGTCACTGGTCTCGTCTACTCTGTCTGCTGTCTGTTCACACCAATTGCTGACTGTCAGGCCCCGAGGGCCGGGCCTGGGCTTCTGGGGAGGGTGGCTAGGGGACTGGCTGAAGGTCTGGACCCAACACCACCATCCACAGTGTCCAGCACACGTGGGCACTTCTGGGGTCAGGCCATTGCATTGAATACTCCCAAAACCCCACCTGGTGGATGAGGGAACAGCCAGGCAGGGACGCGCCCAGGTTGGGAGCCAGGAAATGGCAGCCAGGATGGGGTCTGAACCCTGGCCTGAGGGGACACACCCAGGATTGGCCGCTGACTCTACCAGTTACAGCCTCAAAGCAAGGTCCAGCCCCTTGTGCACAGCCATGGATGAGGGGCCAGTGAGGGGAAGGGCTTCCTCAGGCCTCCCTGCGTTCACCGGCATCTTTGGTGGTGAAGTTTGTGGACACGTCCTGGGGCAAAGGCCTGTGAGGCGCCACGGCCAAGCTCGGCTCCAAGAGCCAGGCTGGGAAGTGCGGTGTCGATGGGCTGGGCAGCGTGCCCCCAGAGCCCAGGGCACTCGAAAGCTCAGGCCCCAACACCTGGTCAGAAAACCCAATTGTGGCTGCTGCTGCCTGTCTCACTCAGTTCACACCAGAACCCTAGAGGACCAACTGGCGCCAAGTCCGTTTTATAGATGAGGAAACCGAGGCTCAGGGAGGAGTCACTCTAGGGCTCAAAGGGGCGGGGCCTAGCACTCCGTCACAGCTGTCTCCCTCCAGAGTCCTGGCTCTTTCCCTTCGGGTTCAAAAGGACAGATATGTCCTTAGGTGCGACTGCAGGGCGGGCAGCAGAAGCATCAAAAGGGGAGGAAATCACTGGCACAGCACCCAAGTGCTCCCAGACACAGCCCCGCTCCTGGTCCCCCTGCCCTGCTCCTGGGGCTGTCACCCTCTCCCTCCCTGGGAGAACTGGCTCTGCTGGAAGCTCAGCTCCTGCTGCAGCAAGGCGGCAGGCTTCAACTTTGGGTCTCTTCAGAATGGGGTTGGGGAGGGCCGCTTCCCTGGAGGTGTATGCCCAGGGACATGGCGTTTCTGGGCTGTGAGACTGGAGGCCTAACCCTGGGACAAGGCGGCCATGACAGGGTGGTGCCATGCCGTGGAAGCCGCCTGGGCAGCTGGCCAATAGCCCCCGGGAGCCAGTCCTCGACTGCCTGGGCGCAGCCTCCTGAAACCCAATGAATCCTTCAGAGCCTGCCTGCAAGGGGCGCTGATATATCTAGCCAGGCCCTTCTCACTGCAACACAGGCAGGGCCTGCTTGCAGTCTTAACATCTTCTGGAGCTGTCCCCTGCCAGGGCTGCCATTGAGCCCTGAGAAAGAGGCCAGCATGCCTGAGTGTCCCCAACCTGGGGAAGGAAAGAGGACCCATACGAGCCAACCTGACCCCCTCTTTCCTCTTCTCCTGAGCCCCCCAGGGAGTCAAACAAGAGGGGAGCAGGAGGGTGCTGGGGCCCAGTGGTGACAGTCCCCTCCTGAACTGACGGGCATCAAAGCTGCCCCTTTGTAATCAGCCAGAAAATCCTCCTGGAAGATTTTAGTACACACACACACACACACACACACACACACACACACACACCCCTCAGGCCAAGCCTCTGCTCTCCAATGTCAAAGGTACTAAAGAGCCCTGGGGTTAAGCCCAAGAGCTGGACACAGTGTGATCAAGAGACCAGACAGGGGGCAGGAGGCAGGAGGCAGGAGGCTGGAGGGAGACGTGCCCTGTGAGCAGAGATGCCCGCCTCAGTCTGTCCCACCCACACTGCCCTCCGGCCTCCAGGAAGGCTTCCTGGGTCAGAATCCCGCCTCTGCCACTGAGCAGCTCGTTGACTTGGTGCAATCTAATTAGTTGCTTCATCTGTCAAATGGACTATTAATAGTCCTGACCCCCAAAGGACAGAGTGTATGCAAATTATTTAGCACAGGGCCTCCCACGAAGGGCACTAGCTCCTGTTAGCAATTATGTTAAACCTGTGGGTCCAGCGTGGGTGCGCCTTGTCCGGGAGGCTCTCCCCAGGGTCCTCTGGCCCAAAGCACTTTCACAGCTCTGGACTATAAATAAGCCTTCCTAACCCGCACCTGACCAGAGCCTTCTGGGCTACCTGGACCTGGCTGTTACCCCACGACTCCGTGGGGTTCCAGCCAGTTCTGCCCCATCCTAATCTGACCCCTACCAGCTCTTGCACATGGTAGGCAACCCACAGGGAACACAGCCCACATCCAGGTCCTGGCCGCCCGCCACCCTTGGCTGCATGACTGTCCAGGTCAGGAATTCACCTCGCTGCCCCCTGGTCTCCTAGAAGATGGGCTGGTCTACACCAGGTGGAACCAGGGCAAACGACACCCTTCTCTGAAGTCTCCGGAATCCTTGCAAATTCAGGGAATTGGCCCATTTTCTGATCAGGCAGAAATGAATCACACCCCAGGCCCGAGAGGCCCCGCCCTCTCACTGCCTGGACACCTGGCCCCACATGCTGGTGACTGGCTACTCCCTCCCTCACTCCCCTTACCACAGCCAGGTGCTGCTGGCCCACAAACTCCCCTTGCCTGGCCGAGGCAATGTCCTGCCCAAAGGCAGGGGAGTGGTCCCGGTGACCTCCAGAAAGCACAGAATGGCACAGGTCAAGCTCGGTCACTGGTGGCTTGGCTTGGAATGGAGATGACAGGTGGATGCCCAGATGTGTGAGGACATCTGGCACCCCAGAGAAAGAGGGACTGGGTGGAGGCTGCATGGGAATACAATGGAGGGGAGGCAGACTGCCCGGTGGTTTCCAGAGAGGACAGGGACCTCAAGCAGGGCTGCTTCAGCTCTGGCACACTTCAGCCACCAGGAAATCAGCTGCAGGATGGGGGGGTTGGCAGGAGTGACAGGGACTTCCCCGCCCCCTCCCCAGGCTGATGCTAAATGGTCATTGTGTTCGGTTTCCGGCAGTGGCCTCCTCTCCTGCCAGGACCCTGGTTTTCCTGCCCCAGCCAGAAGCTTCCCCTGATTTCTAAACAGCAGCCACGGGCTGCATCGCAGTGCTGAGGCCGCCAGGGCAGGGACAGACGGAGCTCTGCCTCTCCCTCGGTTCCTGGGGGATGCAGATGGCCAGAGAGAAGCGGCCCCACCCCAGCCAGGAACCTGCCCAGCCCCTGAGAGCACTCAGGCCAGACCCTCCCAGCACACAAAGCCCGAGGCGCTGCCAGACATAATCAAAGCCAGATGAGCGCTGGGCTGGTGTCAGGCCTCCCACCCCCATGCTCCCAGGGGTCCTGCTCGAGCCGCCATGAGGACCAAGAGTGCTGGATGGACGAGGGTCCGGCAACGCGCCTCTCCTGGACGCCTGCCAAGCTCTGAAGGTCTCCCAGGCTTGGGGGTCCCCCACCGAGCTCCCAAGCTGGGCAGAGAAACGTGTTTCATTGAGGCCCAGTCTAGGCAGAGCTGGGTGAGGGGGCAGCTCCTGGACTCCACCACCTCTCCTGCAGGGTCTCAGGTGCATGGTCAGGCAGGAGGAGGGCATCACCTGGCATCCCTCTGCGCCCTGCCCCAAGGCATCCTAGAAAAGGCCCCCAGCTCTAGTACTCAGACATCCATCCAGGATGGGCAAACGACCCCCCTTCTCTGAATCCTCCCAAGTCCTTATAAATTCAAGGTGTACATTTTCTAATCAAATTCAGGGTGCACATTTTCGAACCAGCCTAAACCAAATCACACTCCGCCCGAATGGCACCGTCCTCTCTCTGCCTGGACACCTGGGCCCACATATTGGAGGCTGACTACTCCCCTCTCTGGACAGACCGGATGTCTCCCTGGCCTTCAGACCCGTATGTGCCCCAGGAGGGTGTCCAGAATGCCCTGCGGTCCAATCGCCTCTGGAGATTCTAGGACTTGGCCGCCCCACGGCGCAGGACACCTGCACAGTGAAGCCTAACAGTGCGCTGCAGGCCCGGCTGGCCCGGGATGAAATAAGGCCAAGGCCTGCGGTTGGGAAGTCCACAGGCCACAGACGTAAACACAGTGACAGTGCAGCGGGAAAGGTCTACCTGGGCTGCGGGGGCTGGGGCCACCACACCTGGGCTCGGTGAGGGCTGGCACTGGGGCGAGGGTGGGGGGTCACGAAAAGCCCGCTCTCCTTTCTAAACCGTGGGACCGGCGTGCTGGCAGCCGCCGTGACCACCTTGCTGCCTTGGGGCTGGCACCGGGAGGGAGATTTCTGCGGAAGGCCCCCCCCCCCGCGCCCCGATGTCGGAGGGAGGCGGCCAGCTAAGGACACCGGGCCGCGTCCGTCCTCCGGGCTCACCCACCTCCAGGCGCGGCAGGTCCGGGTCGAGCTGCGTGAAGCTGTGCAGCACCACCGGGCAGCTGTCGGGGACGCCCACCTCCAGGCGCACGGCGTCCCACACGCTGCGGCTCCGCCGGGAGCCCGGGAACAGCGGCTCGGCGCCGCCCACGGGCCCGGCCGCCTCGGCCCACATGCGCTGCACCATGGACGGTCGCGGCGGCGCGGGCGGCCGGCGGGCCGCGGGACCCGGGGCGGCGCGGGCGCGGGGCCGGCCCGGCGCGGCTCGGCGCTGCCTGCGCTCTGCGCCCGCCGCCCGGGCCCGCTGATGTCAGGCCGGGGGCGGGCCGGACGGGAGGGAGACGGGGCGTGGCCTGGAGGGGGCGTGGCCAGGGAGGCGGGGCGGGGCGGGCCCCGCCAGAGGGGGCGTGTCGCGCCCGCGCCAGCTCGGGTCTCGGAGGACGCGCGTAGGGCCGTGGGTACCGGGAGTAGAGTCGGCCCCGCGTGCGCGCGTACGGGCTGGTGCAGACGTGTCCGCGCTGATGTGTGCTGCAGTCAGATCCACCTCCCCCGAATTCCAGGTAAGCCCTTCCCTAGCTGCGGCCCTGCCCAACTTGCTTAACCTCTAGGAGCCTCAGTTTCTTCATCTGGAAAACATGGGTAATGAAAAATGACTTCCTCCGAGTGGCTGGAGGATGACTTGGGTCACTGACTAAGAGCACTCGGCCACGTGCTCCCCCAGAGCACTGGAAACGTGACCGTGGTTTGGGCTGGGGAGGTGCCTTACCCTTTTCAGGGAAAGGCCTGATCCCTTGTGATTTTTTTTAAGGTAATATATATCGTGTTTTATGTGGTTTTTTTTTGCAAAGAGGAATATATTATTTTTGTCTTTCATATATTTATTGAAAAATATTGTATGGTCAGAAACCCATGAAAAGCATAAGTAGAGTAAGTATTGTCATCCTCCAACCCACAGATAACTTATGTTAACATCATGGGCTCTCTGATTTCATATGTGCATGGTTTTACATAAATCATGGAGGTGTAGCTTGGAGGGTTCAATCCCCAGTACTGCAAGAAAAAATATAATAATAAAAAAATAAAAAGCAAGACAGGTAGATTTGGTCTGGGTCGAGATCCCTAGAGACTGCTGAGGAAACCTCCTGGCGCTACCTTCAGGAAGGGTGAGGTGGGTGGGCACATCAGAGGTGGCACTGGGGACCTGAATATGGCCCTGGATGCTGGCTGTTCCCACCTGCTCCTGCAACCAGGCTCTCAGCGCCCCTGCCCAGCTGGCTTGATGGCCTGTCCTTGCTCTTATCTCTGTCTCCAGGGGTCAGTTCCTGCCCAAGGAGACCAGAGAGGGGAGGAGTGGGGAGTTAACCACACCGCCCCATCACAGCCGGCCGACTGCCTCCCGTCCCACTACCTGCCGTCGTGGACATGGGTGTGCGGTGGGGTCCCCGTCGTCTACCTCAGCAGTCCCTCTGGTTGGCGTCCACCTGCCTATACAAAGTTCTTTTCCTGCCTTGTTTCCCCACTTTGCACATCTTGGGCGTCTACTATGTGCCAAGCCCCTGGTCGGCCTGCTCGTGGCTGTCACTGCACATGCACAGGAAACACCCTTGGATCCCAGCGAAGCCCGGCTCCACTCCTATCTTACCCCCCCAGGCAAGCCACCCCCTCTGTGCATGGAAAAGCTGAGGAGACAGCAATGGGGAGCCCCTTTATACCAGGTGGGGCTCAGTGCCTAGACCCGCAGGCCTGAGATGTAGCCCCACACCATGAGCATCCCCGGACACCCCCTGCATGTGAGACCCTCTTCTGAGGCCTCCTGTGCCTACCCTCATAACCCTCCCCCAAGATGGGGTAGCGCCATCCCAGAGGAGAGGACGAGGACAGCAGGTTCCACACACATGGGCCCCCAACCCCAAACCTAGATCTAGCCAGGCCTCGGTATAACCACCATCCGGGGGACCACAGGGGACAGAGGATACGTTAGGCGCACAACCAGCATGCAGCCCGCAAAGTCCAGGGCGTAGAACGAGACCACAGCCAGCTTCCTGGACAAACGCAGTCAAGGGGAAAAGCAGTGGGGAAGCTACACGGTCAGAGAAGGTAGGAGACATCAATCAGATGTCACGTGTGGACTTTGGATCATGATTTGAACAAGGCAGCTATTTAAAACAATAAGAGAAAACTGGGATTACGGTAGTCCCCTTATCCAAGGGGGACATGTCCTCTGTCCCCTGTGATTCCACCCAAGACTTTCAGTGGACACCTGAAATCAAGCACTGCAATACTGGGGCAGTTGATCTGACAACCCAGATGGATAAACGACGAACGGGCAGGTAGTGTATACAGTGTAGATACACCGGACAAAGGGAGGATAGCTCAGCCCACAAGGTGGAAGGGAAGGTGCGAGATTTCATCATGCAACAAAACGGCGGATACGGAGGGGTCACTGCACCTGAACACTACTGGATATTTGACATTAGACATAATTCTCTAGGTGTGATAACGGCACCGTGGCTACTGCTGGAGTTACACACTGCGATATCTGTGGATGAGCACTGTGCCTGGGCTTTGTGTAGACCTGGTCCCTTGGGGGCTGGCAGGAAGTGGGGGCGGTCTGGCCCTTTGCTGATTGATAAACCTGGTGGTCTTTATGCCATTTTTTTCTACTTTTGTGTTGGTCTGGAATAATCTACAATAAAAGTTAAAAGAAGAAAAAGCGCTTGGTTTGAGACTCGCCCTCCGATGACCCTGCGGCTCCCAGCAGCCACTGAGGGAGGGCCAGCCCAGGTGGTGACACTGGGCCAGCTTTGCCTTTTCCATTTCCTTGCTCTCTGCCCATGACATCTTTAGAACAGAAGAGGCTGGGGGCCCTGCTTTGGGGCCCAGGCAGTGGGCAGCGGGGAAACTGAGTCCCAATGCCCAGGCAGGACTGCTGGAGGAGGCTGGAGGCAGGAGACTGCCTCAGTGACCTCAGGTGAGTCTGAAACTCCAGGCTAATGCCAACCCTTGCACTTGGGGCACCTGCTAGAAGTAACAGAGGACCCATAGCGAACAAAGTCCTCCCTAGACAGTGGGGGGTCATCATGAGTTGGTCTCTCCCTCTTCCTCATCCTGTGCCCAGCCCCCACACCTGGGAGTACAGCATCCCTCCCTGGGGGGCTGTGACAAGCCTCCGAGAACTACACTGTGTTGACCGGCTGCAGTGGGGATGTTTCTCGAAGAGAAACTTTGA
The DNA here is from genome assembly GCA_004027185.1 of Glis glis. NCBI lineage: Eukaryota > Metazoa > Chordata > Mammalia > Rodentia > Gliridae > Glis > Glis glis. Next base: position 42,711 of record PVJS01001446.1, on the reverse strand, counting down.
AAGGCTGTGAATTGGCAGCTGGAGACGGGGACCAGGCCAAATCTAGCCCACATGTATGTTATGTTTGGCCTGAAAGATGTTTTAAAATTTTTGAGCCAACAGTAAAAGGTCAGGTGACTTCATATAAAAATCCCTATTTCCGCTTCTCCTGTAACTTCAGATGACCTGGCTACATGGGGTCTGTGTTCCTGGGTGTGATCTGCGACAAGAGGCTGGGCGGGAACTGACCGGCACTGCTGCCTTCAGCCGGGGCATCTGCTCTGAGTTTGCCACAGGTCCGCAGGCACGGTCCATGGTTCCTGACCCTGAACGTCTGGCTTACAGGAAAGGTGTGCTCAGGCCAAATGGCTGTGGTCTCTTCTCCCTACCCCCACACCATCAGGTCTCCCAGACACACAAAGCATTGCAGACCCCTCCCATTGTGCCCAACAAGGCTCACACAGATCCACTTCCGGTCCCCAGAGCCTCAGGCCTTCCATTCTCTGGGCCTTTGTTGGCAGCCTGTCACCCCCCTGTGGTGAGCACCTGACAATGGGTTCACAAATGCTGCCCCAGTGGACGTCCTAGTCAGGGCCCGGCCTGCCTTTGTCCTGAGTCCCTGGAATGCCAGGCAGGTGGCAGCTCAGAGCGAAAACTGGGCACCAGGCAATGTGAGGGCCACCACAAACCTTGGTCACCACCCCTTCCAACCTGGGCTGGCCAACACTGGGAGGCTAGCAGCCAGGTTCCCAGACGCAGCCCGGCCCCAGTGGGAAACCTTTCACCTCTTACTGGGCAGGTGGAGGTCACGCCGTCTGTTCTACATTTAGAACCTGGGAGAACACCGAGAGGGTGTGGCCGGGCCAAGCCCCTCTGTCATTTCCTGACAGGGATATCACCATTCCTGGCCTGCCCGGGGCCTGGGGTGGCCCTGTGTGGGCGGGTGAGCACACACCTTGGCGGGAAGGATGCGAGCGCCGGGCCAGCGCGTGGGCTGCCAGCACAGCACAGGGCAGCCGCAGGGCGGGCTGCCCCCCCCCCATTGGAGGGGCATCTCTTCAGGCTGCAGGCTCAACTCACAGCTGTCAGTTGGTGGGAAGAGAAGCATCAACCCCCAGGAGGCCGCATGGGGAGGAGGGGTGTGACATCATCATCACCCCCAATCTCTGACCTCACGGGGTGTAGCCGTCAAGGGCGCCCGGAACCAGCTGCACCGAGGCCCAGGGCAGTGGAGACAGCCCGGGCGGGACAGGGAGGCTGAGGACCAGCCAGGAGCGCGCATGGGCCTTGCTGTTCCTGTGGGACGTGTGACCACAGCCCGGCTCTCTGACCCTCGGAAGCTGAGCAGGAGGCAGGGGGCAGTCCCAGTGATCCTCGGAGCCCGGACAAGGGGCTGCTCCGACAGCTGTGCCCCACTCCCGAGTGCCGGCTGCCTGTCCACTCCCTGAGGCCACCGAGTCAACATGTGCTGGTTCCAGGTAGAGGGACAAAGAAGAGAGGAGTAGAGAGGACACAACAGATGGAAATGAGGACTGAGACCGAAAATTGGGCCCAACACACAGAGGGCGAGAGAGAACAGTGAGACAGGAAGCCCACAGGGATAAGGACAGGCCCCGCGCTCCCAGAGCATGCTATGGGGCTGCGCAGGGTAGCAGAGGGAGCGCCGGCACGATGGCCAGGTGGGCCCGACAGTCTCAGCCCCAAACCCGTCCCCAAGCCTGGGGACCAGGAGGCAGTGACATCTGTCCTGCTTTGTGGGGCAAGAGACGACAGGCCCATCACACCAAGAGGGCTGGCATCCCCCCGCCCTGTTACTGGCCCTTCCCTGGAGGGTGGTGGCCGGCAGCCAGCCCCAGCTCGGCTTAAGCACTTGGCAAAGTGCGGGCTGAAAACCGGCACAGCACCATGGGGCGTGGGCACCCAGCCCCGAGGGGCCATTCTGTGCTGTAGGTCTGGGAAACTCTCAGGGCTTGGGGCCATATTCCAGTTCAAGGTCCTGCTCTGTGTCTCCCCTGTCTCAGTTTCACCTTCCTGAGCCTCAGAATTCCTCTACAAGAAAAATAGGGGTGATAATAATAATAACAACAACAACCTGGCCCTTAGATTCTCTGGAGAGTGGATGAGAAAACAAGACACAGAGGCCTTTGGTCACCCAAGAAGCAACACAGGACCCGAGCCGCGGGGATAGCCCACAGCCACCCCGTACTGACCCACCGGGGCCACTCCGAGCAGGCACACATGGCTACCACAGGGAGACCATCCCAGCTCCCTCGCTCTCACTGGGGACAGGAGCTGAAGACGGAGACACCTGGCAGCTTCCCCCCAAACTCCTTCAACCGGTTCTGATGAGGAAGGAGGGAGGGAGTCCCAGGGAGCCCAGGGCCCTGGCTGGGACCCACCCGGCCTCTCTCGGCACAGACTCACCTCAGTGGTGGCAGGTACCAGCAGGGGTGCCGGCCAACGCGTTGGGGTTCGGGGAGTGGCATGGCGGGCGACAGCCCACCGCCTGGCAGTCACCACTGAGACACAGGCAAAGAACACGGAGACCTTCCGCCCCCTGGGCACGGCAGGCCTGGCTTGGGCCTGGCCTGCTTCCCGGGCCATGGTAGGGCAGGAGCCCGTGGGGGAGCGGGCTCCTCAGGAGGCCCTCAGCCAGTGTGCCTGCTGCCTGCCTGCCCGCCCCGGTGGAGTCAAGCACCGAGTGCCTAGGCCTGGTGTCACCCACATGGCTGTCATACCTGCTCCTGTGACGGGCAGGGCCAGGAATTCCCGCTTGTACCAGGCCATGGGGCTGGGGCCGGTCCCAGCCTAGTCCAGTAGCTCTGGCCCAAACGTGGTACACTGGAGCAGGCGCAGGGCTCTCCTCTGACTCCCCAAGGCCCCATCCCCATGGGCCTGCCTCGGGAGCCTAGAAGGCCACACACAGGCTGGAAGGGTGCGCAGGTCCCAGTAACCCAGATAGGGCTAGGTGGGGCAGAGCCACCTGGCGGGTGTGAGCCCAGCCAGGAGCTGTGGGAGGAGGCGGCAGCCTGGCCTGCCCACCTGACCTCAGGGCTCCTCGACCCGGCACCCGGGCAGGGGGTTTCATTCTGAACTAGGAGGACCATCCTAGGAGTGTCAGATATTTCTGTCACCAAGTAAGGTAGCAAAAACGTAGCACCACCACCAAGTTTCAGAAAACACAGCAACAAAAGACCAGAAGGGCAGACTGTCGGGGAAGAGGGGAGTTGAGGACTGAAGATGTCTGGCTCCAGAACCGACTTGCCACCCTCTCCCAGCTTTCTCATCTCACTGCCAACCAGACACCGGAAGAGTTCGACGTGCCCACTTGACACACAGAAAACCGGAGGCCCAAGCGGGACTTGCCCAGAGTCTCCAAAGCGCACAGATGCCCCTCCCACCATCATGCAGAGACCTGATCCCAAAGCCCAGAGACCCCAGGGTGACGGCAAGGCTGAGGAGCCAGGCAGCTTCCGTACCCTCCTAAGACCCTGGCTGCAAGCAGAGGGCACCAGGCTGGGCACACAGGACCACAGAAGCAGGGAGGAGGCGCTGGCGGGCAGGGGCTCGCAAAGGCACGATGGGGCCCAGGGCCTGGTGGGGGTGGTGGAGACCCAGCAGGCAGCCACACCTGTCCAGCCTGCACCCTCGCCTGCTCCTCTGGGCTGCACATCCTCTTCTGGTGGCTGAGGGCCTGGGAGCGAGACCTGGTTGCTGTCACTGCTGGTGCCGCCTCCCTGTGGGACTTACAGGTTCCTCTTCTCCCTGGGCCTGTTTCCTGATCTGTGATAGCGGTAGGGGTGGGAGTGGGTGGGGATTGCCTCTGTCCTCCCCCTCCCCCCACTCTCCATCTTGACCTCTCACCCAGTAGGCTCCGGCAGAACCTTTCATGGAGGAAAGGATTTCAGGGATACTCTGGGGTATAGGTTCTCTGGGGACAGGATGGGCAACCAGGGTGGGGCTAGGGCCCTAACTTCTTGCCTACTGCTTCCAACTCTCACCTTGCAGGCAGAGTAGCTCCCTCCACCCAGAGAAGAATCCCTGTCCTCGCCTGCCCAGCCCCTGCTGCCCATGTGGGCTCTGGCCTGGGCCTCCGCATAGCACCCCCTGCAGGCTCGGAGTCACTCTTGGACCACCCTGACTCAGCAACACTGCCCATCTGCCCGGCTGGGCTTCGAGATCCGATTCCCTGGGAGGCCAGGATGGTCCCCGGCCTCCTGCACATGCCGACACTTAACCCCGACCTCTGAGAAACAGGGCTGCAAGCCAGCCAGCCCAGGATTCAGATCCAGACCTTCGCAGACTGGGACCCTGGGCCAGTGACCTCTGGGCCTCGGTTTCCTCATCTGTGAAATGGGCACAAGAGCACGAGAGCAAGCCAGTCTGTCTGTTTCTCTCCTCCTTCCCTTCCTCTCTTTCTTTCTTGGTACTGGAGATTGAACCCAGGGGTATTCTACCTCTGAGCTATACCCCAGCCCTATTTTTATTTTTCATTATTTTTTTGTGGCACTGGGGATTGAACCCAAGGGCATTCTACCTCTAAACTACACCCCCAGCCCTATTTTATTTTTATTTTGAAACAGGGTCTCACTAGGTTGATGAGAGTCTGACTACTTGCTGAGGCTGTCCTCGAACCTGCGATCCTCCTGTCTCAGCCTCCCAAGTACTGGGCTTACAAGCATGCGCCACCACGCCCAGCTTATTTATTTTGAAACAGGGTCTAAGTTACTGCATAGTGGCCTCCAACCTGAGATTCTTCTGTCTCAGCCTCCCAAGTACTGGGATTACAGGTGTGTGCGCCACTACGCCCAGCTAGCACTGGAGGGTTTGACAAGGACCCTGCAGGACTAAGCACTCAACAGACATGCACCGATTATGCCCTGCGGCTGCTGAGGAGTCCCACCCCAAGGCCCAGTGCTCACACAGTACAGCTCGTGGATACTGCCCACGTGCCAGGAGGGCTGCAGCCTGGCTCCATGCTGGAGAGCAAGCCTGGGGTCTGCCTGACTCAGAGTGTGGCCTTGTAACTGGATCCCAGTCGATATCTTGGAGCTGTCTGCTGATATAAAAGCAAACACAAGAAGCGGGGGCTGCAGCGCCACCCTGGTCCCTGGGAGAGGGCGGCAGCTAGAGGGTGGCAGGTGTGCCCAGGCTCAGGCAGGCCTCACGCTCGGTACCCCCGCGCCCCTGCATTACCCACTGCCTGGCCATGTGACGGGCACGGCTTGGAGCAGCTGAGTGGCTGCTGCAGACTTAGCAGCGAGCATTCTAGATGAGCCAGGCAGTGGGCAGGGCCTTTCCTGGGCCTGGGGTCCTTGTCTGCAAAGCGTGACTTTGGGCCAGTGCTGAGGAGGGGACCAGAGGGTGAGTGGACGGGAAAGACTCTCCTACTCTGCCAGGCGTTTATTGAGCACCTCCTGGGTGCCTGGCCCTGTGCACAGTATCTCTCTCAGGGACCAGGACACTGCACACCTGCACCCTGTGGCTCAAAGGCGAAGGCTCACCCACGGCTGGAAGCCTGGCGGCAGAGCAGCGTCCTGTCCTCTAACGCCCCATCCCAACCCACTTCCCAAGCCAATTGCCAGTGCACCCCCTCCCCCGCCAAACTCGCCCCACAATCCCGCCTGGCCTCAGAGCCCAATCCTGGGGCTTCTCCTTCCGAGCAGGGCAGGGCTGCCCCGGGGCAGCAGGCACTGAGCCAGCTGGGAAGGGCTGGGGAGGCTGGAGGGCCTGAGTCACAGCCAGGTGGCAGAAGCAGGACCAGCTGCTGCTCAGGAGGTGGGGCTGGCAGGAGGGGCGGAGCCAGGGAGGAGCCAGGATGGGCGGAGCCAGCAGGCGCGTCCACCCACCCCTCCTCCGCCGCCAGCTTGGGGGAGAGCAGGCCCTTTGTTCCCTGCTGGCCCATGGTGGCCACATGATGCACCACGTCACTGTCACTGCCTGGAACGGGAACGGGCCAGAGAGCAGGGGCTGGGGGCTGGGGCTGAGGACCTCCACCTGCGGCCTCACCACTCAGGGCGCCCAAGTACCAGAGACCACACAGCCCTGCCTGTGCACCTACTGTGTGAGAGGCTCACACAGCTCCCACCGGGCCGGCTCCTCGCCCACCTCCCCAGGTGTCCCTGGTATAATGGGACCCAGTATAACCTGGTCACTCCCACACAAGCCCAGATCTAGCAAGACCCAACCTTGGCCACCTGTGTGTGCCCGAGTGTACACCCACTCCCCCCGGGCCCAGGCACTTTTTCTGGGCGGTGGGCTGCCACATCTGGGGTATCTTCCCACCCCTTCCAGGTGGGGGCTGGCCCTAGCTGGGTATAAGCCCATTGTTTATAAACACCGTGTGTCTGTCGCTAGGAGCCATGACTCAGAGCGGAATGGTGACTCCTCTCCAAGCTGTTTACTCGCACAACATCCTGTACAGGAAGCAGACAGGAGAGGCCACAGCCTGACTTTTGCTCCTCTTCCCTGCAGCCTGCTGACCGGACTCGGAGTCCTGCGGGGGACAAGCCCAGCTCCCCTCCTCCTTGTTTCTGGGAACTGGGGTCCATCATCAAGTCACTCAACACACATCCATGGCCAGGCTGCTCTGCTCGGTAGGGAGGTATCCTGGCTGTGGGTGAGACACGCCTAGCCCCTGGGGCCTGGGGAAGGGCTCAGGTCTGGGGTGCATCCAGGCCTCTTAGGGTCTGACTGTGAGACTCCCAGGGACCAGGGGCGCTGCAAACACCTGCACCCTGCAGCCCAAAGGTGAAGGCTTACCCACAGTTAGAAAGCCTGAAGGCAGAGCGACTCCTGATGCCCCCTTGTTCTCCAACCCCCATCAGTCAGGCCTGAGGACAAAGCACTTTTCCACACAGCCATCTGCCAATCATTATCACCAGTGTAAAGCTGAGAACATCAGGCCCAGAGAAGGTAAACGACTTGCCTGAGGTCACAGAGCATGTGAGTGCCCAGCCCAGACTCGGGTCCTGCAGGGGGCAGGACCTAGGCCTGCCCAGCCCCCAGGCCTGCTTGCTTTCCTCTACTTTGCACCCAGGAGTCACAGTGCCCAGTATTTCTACTATTCCTGGATGTGCCAGTGTGGCTGTCACTTAAACATCACCACGTGCCAGGCAGGCTCGGCACAGATGGGCCTGGGACGGAAGCTCAGAGCCACACAGCACAGCGGGGCTTCCAACCTCGCCTGGCTCCGCGGCTGCTATTCCCGGCGGCTCCTCCCTGCCGGACCCCTGCTTTCCACAGACAGCAGAGGGGGACTGCACCCTCGTGGTGCCTGCTGCGGGCAGGGCACGGAGCTCATGGGCTCCTGGTTGACAAGAGGGCCAACGGGGTGCGGGAAGAGCTTCAGAGCGACTTGTGGAAAGTCGCACACCCCAGTGGGGAGGCCAGGGGACCCCAGGAATGTGGGATCACAGGATGCACCTGCCAAGGTGTGGGGAGGGCCACGGCGAGGGCCGGAAAGGCAGAGAGGGGCTACGCTTACTTTGGCAGCGGAGGCTTGGCCCTGCCCCAGGGAGAACACCAACTTCCAGGCAGCGGCGGCCTCTGGCACGGCAGGGCTCCCCTGCTCTGGCTGCCTGCCCGCCAGGCCCCTTCTACCAGCCCACTGAGCCACGTGGGTTGCCAAGAAGCTGAGGATCCAGGCCCTGCCCAGCCCTGCCTGCTGGCTCCCAGCCCGCGGGATCCAGCAGTGCCAAGGACACACAGCTCCCAGGGACGGCTCCCTTCCCCCCAGGCCAGCCCCCAGGAAGCCCAACACCCCCTGGAAGGACTCCAGCAGCAGCCTCGGGCTGGGGATTCAGGGAGGCGGCTGTGTCCAAGCCCCCAGACTGTCCCTGGTTGGGTGACACTGGGGGAGGCTGCGCAGGTTGCTTCCCACAAAAAGGGTAAAACCTGCCTCCAACAGGCTGCACAGTGAAACGGATGCTGGACGGGAAGCAGGACGAGACCTGGCAAGTGCCACGTGTTCAAACATGGCAACAGGAAGGGCCCAGCATGCTTGGCGGGGAAGAACCAGTGGTCTTAGGTTGTTTTTTCGTTTTTTGGTCCTGGGGATTGAACCCAGGGATGCTCTACCACGGAGCCACACCCCCACAGCCCTGTTTTTATTTATTTACTTATGTTTTTATTTTTGTGACAAGGTCTTGCTAAGTTGCCCAGGTTGACCCTGAACTTGGGATTCTCCTGCCTCAGCCTCCCAGGTAGCTGGGATTACAGGTTTGCGCCACAGTGCTTTTTGGGGGATGGTACCCAGGGCCTCCCACGTGCTAGGCAAGCACTCTTCCACTGAGCGACATCCCTGCCCTGGCTCTCACTTTTAATTTGGGGCTGGAGGAGGATACCTCTGCTAAGTGTAACTGTAATATGGCAGCAATGTCAAGTTGCAACATTAGTTCCTAAACGTCAATTTACCCACTTAAGTACATGAGGGCCAGTCACAAAATTTGCGGTCTGTACCATCTAAAGACAACAGAGGGTCCGGGGACAATGACAGCCTCCACATGGCCAGCCAGCAGGGATTCACTGACCACCTACTAAGTACCGAGCACCATTCGAGGGCCAGTGACGCACCAGTGAACAAAACAGGTAGAACCCAGCTTTGACCCTGGGTACCACGAGTACTATCCACGTTTAAAGGTGAGAATTAAGCCAGGCGGGGTAGCGCACGCTTGTAATCCCAGTACTTGGGAGGCGGAGACCGGAGGATCCGGGTTCGCGGCCAGCCTCAGCTACTTAGTGAGGCCCTCCGCAACTTCGTGAGACCCAGTTTCAAAATAAAGGATAAAAAATAGGGCCGGGGGTGTAGCTCGGAGGTAGAACCCCCCTGGGTTCAATCCCTGGTACCGCAAAAAAATAAAAAATAAAGGTGAGAATTCTGTAGAAATAAAAACAGAATGGTGCACGGGCAACTGGGAATAGTGGAGGGGGCTGCTGCAACTTTACGCAGGCCAGGGAGCGGAGGGCATAATAGGGTGAGGAGTCCAAGGAGGAACCTTAGAAATAATTCCTCTACTGCGGGATCAGTTCACGCCTGAGGTCCCTGGGGGCAGCAGCCAGGTGTGTCCTGTTCACCCAGCTATACCCGTGCCCAGACGATGCCCGGCCCAGCGCGAGCTGTCACAACTGCTGCCGGGTGCACAGATGAGAGCGCATCTGCTATGCACACACGCCCCACACATAAGGGAAGGAGCGCTGGTCTTCCAACCCGGGCCAATCTCCCCTCTTTTTAAAACTGGAAGTGGCAGGGAGCTGGGACACGAGCCCCTGGAGAGCAGGGGCCTCTGTCCCCGATGTCGAGGCCGAGAGGGTCCCGAGCATAGCGGGCTCTCAGTAAATACCTGCATGAACAAGTGGACAGCAGTCCAGATGGCTCCTGCCGCTTCCAAGTTCCTGGACTACAGTATTCAGAATTCCTCATGGGAGGACAGCCAGGAAGGCTTCTTGGAGGAGGCGGCGAGGCTGGAGGGGAGCGGGAGGGTGGCATGCGAAGGGCAAGGTCGTCTCTGCCCACCTGGCTCCGTTATGGTGCTTCTGGAGCATGAGGCTGGGAACTGAGCTGGGGGCAGATCCTGGCGGGGAGGCGGGAGGAGGTGCAGCCAGGCGTTCTGGGAAGCAGGAGTCCTCCTTCTTAGAAGCAGGGGCCTGGAGGTTCCCAGAAGCGGGCGGTGGGTGGTCAGGGCGGCCCTGGTTCAACCCAGGGGGTTTCCTCCTCCTTCGGTTCTTGGCCAGGAGCAGTTCTTGGGGAGTGGGTACACAGCGGGGCGGGGGCTGGGGGCTGAGCCCACAGTCAGGCTCAGTAGGCCCCGTTCACCCGGTGCTCCAGGGCCAGGGGAGTCAGGACAAATGGGCCCTTGTGGTGCGGGAGGCTGCCTGCTGTGCCAGGGACACTGTGTGCCCGGGGCTGCCACCAGCCTGCCATTCGGGCCTGGGAAGCAGGGCTGTCCTTTCAGAAGGGGACCTCCGGGGCCGCCCTGGCTCCTGGAGAGGGCTCGGGGCTCCGCTGGCGGCCGGGAAGCCATGGGGCTGGTGCCCACTGCCCTCTTTCCCACAGTCCTTTCCCGGCAAGAACACTGCCCAGGCTGGGACGCGGCCGTGCCTCGGGTTTCCAGGGACCTGGAGCTGAGTGACACTGCTGTGTCCCACCTTCCTGCCGCCCGCTGTCCTGCTGCCAACCCCGGAGCTTTGCTCCTTCCTTGGCTCCTGGGCCTCTTGGCTCTGCCCCCACCTGGGATGCCCGACCAGGGATGGCAAGACCCCAGGTGCCCCTGCCTGCCGGTCCCCTCCAGACACTGTCTGACAACAGAGTGACTGTGAGCGCCAGGCATAGCACCGAGCACTTTAGCCACCACAACCCTGTGAGCTGGGCATAGCTGGCAACCCATTCCAACAAGAAAACTGACACTCAGGATTGGGGCTGGCGTGGACACCATGCTCCTCACGGTCAAGGCTTGGGCTGGATGCTTTGTGAAAGCAAAGTGCAGACAGACAGACAGACAGACAGACAGACAGACAGACACACTCTGCCTCTCCCCTACCTGTGACCATGTGCTCTTCCACCCCCAGACACCAGCCAAGTGCCCCTTCATATGCAGCCCTATTCTTTTTTTGGGGGTTGGAGTGGCACTGGGGATTAAACCCAGGGACATTCTACCTGCAAACTAGAACCCCGGCCCTTTTTGTTTTTTATTTTGTAAGCAAGTGCTCTACCACTGAGCTACATCCCCGGCCCTTGTTTTTTATTTTGAAATAAAGTCTCCCTAAGTTGTTGAAGGTCTTGTTAAATTGCTGAGGCTGGCCTCAAAGCTGTGATCTTCCTGGCTCAGACTCTCAAATACTGAGATTACAGGCGTGTGCCACCACCTCTGGCCACGGCCACATTCTTGCCTTCACATCTGTGCTCTCAGCCACCTCTAGGCCTGTGGGGCTCAGGCGCAGGTACACGGCTGGCACACGATGATCCCTGAGGTGACGTGTTCACTGGAAGGTGGGTGCAGCCATCCACAGGCAGGGAGCTGCTGACGCATGTGTCAGGTACAGCCTCACGCCTGCAGGCCCAGAGGCCCTGGACATACAACCGCACCTCTGCATATCTGCTGGGCAAGGAGTGTGTGACCCGGAGCGCACTCCCTCAGCACCGCGGGCCGCCTTGGTGCTGCCTGCAGGCAGTGCCTGCTCCAGGAACGCTGTTGAGGGGCACGAGGCACCGGGATGTCCTGGCCCCAGCAGGCCCAGAAAGGAAACTCCGCTTGCAATCCCAAAGAATTTCAAGCACCTGCTTCTTAGAGGGGGCAGGAGGTGGCAGGGCGGCGCTGCCAGCCCAGCCCTTCCCTGCTAGACACTGCCTGCCTGCTGCCCCCAGCCCTCAGTCCCCAGCCGTCACCTCTGGCCACCCCAGGTCTCAGGCCAGGCAGGCTACTGCATCTTTGAACTCCAATCCTGAACCACTGAAGGACTGGAAACCTGAACTTGGCCTTGGAGAAGCAGGGGCCCAGATGGGGCATCCCCAAATGGCCTGGGCAATTTACTCAACTTCTCTGGGTCGGGTCTGGATGCAACTCAGGGCCTGTGAGTGTCCCTGCCTCCTGCCCGCACCCCAGGGCCCCAAGGGTGGTCATGCTGGGGGCTGCATGGCCACCTGCCTTCTTCAGGGGGGAAGACATTCCCCGCCACCTGCGAAAGGCCTGCATGTGTGGCCACCAGGTGCCTTAGGAACACCTCACACATACCTCCACACCCCTAAATCTGCAGACGTGGGAACAAAGCCTACCTGGGTCCCGCAGATCCAAGCCAGGGTTCCGCCAGCCCCTCCTCCCCTTGACCTCTAGACAGCCCACACCTCCAGGGGCTACCGTTCCCTGTGACAGGTGACAGATGGTTGAGATAATCAGGGTGGGGTGGGAGCAAGAATCTGTCTAGAATGGATTCGGTTCTGGCCGTGGCAGCCCCAGGGCTTGACTCCCTCCCCCACCCCACATTCTCAGCCTCCCAGTTTGAGCTAGACTTTTACAGGAAAACGGCCTGACCCTCTCTCCTCCCGGCAGCCTCCTGCAACAGCTGCCCAGGGTGAGGGTGGAGTCCCAAGAGGAGGTGGGGGGGAGGTGGGGAAGTCCCTGGACTCAGGGTCACTCCTTGGTCAAGGGTCCTTCCTCTTGGACCCCCTCCATCCTGCTTGGTGAGACAAGGTCAGATGGGCATGCCTGGGATCTCAAGGTGGTGCCCAGGGGAGAGGCCCTGTGCCCTCCCCAGCAGACCCAATTCTGAATCCTGATCCAGAAAGTGGGGAGGGCCGGGGAGAAGAGATGCCCTCCTGCCCGTGGTGCGCCTGCCAGAAGTCTGAACAGTCTCCATTGGGCTATTCATGGGTTAACTGTGCACCCACCAGGCAGGGCCAGGAGGTCAGTGGGGCGCACAGGGGGCTCCGTGGTGTGAGCGCTGTGCAAGCACTGGGGGGCACGCTTTGCTTCCTGGCTATGGTCTTCTGCACCTTCCTGGCCCCACGTACTCTGCGAGCACCCAGCATGAACACGGGTGGCTCTGGGGCAACCCCAGCTTTCCCAGACATTGTCTGCACAGCCCTCACTCCAGCCTTCTGCCCACCTGGAGTCCACCAGAATCCACTGCTGCCCCTGTGGGTACACACATGCCTGGCACAAGGCAGATCTTGATACCAGAAACTTCCAACCCCAGAGGTGGCATGCCCCTCCTACAAGAGAGGCTCAGAGGCCGGGCATGGTGATGGCGCACGCTTGTAATCCCAGTACTTGGGAGGCTGAGACAGGAGGATCGTGGCCAACCTCAGCTACTTAGTGAGGCCCTCTGCAACTTAGTGAGACCCTGTTTCAAAATAAGGAATAAAAAATAGGGCTGGGGGTGTAGCTTGGAGGTAGAATGCCCTGGGTTCAATCCCCAGTACCGCAAAACAAAAAAGAGAGGCTCGGAGGTGGGGGTATGGCCCAAGTTCACACAGAGAGAATGGTTAAGGTCAGACTAGAATCCTGGTTCCTCAGACTGTGACTCCTCGTGGGGCAGGGTCACCAAGTCACACCATCACTGCCATCCCCAGAGATTGTCTGAGGGTGACTGGGACTCACACCTATTCCTCCCTGAGGTCCAAACTACCTGCCCCCCCATTCCTGAGGCCAGGGGCTCCAGACCCAGCCCCCTCCTAGCTGGACACTCCCACCTGCGTGCTCAGGCAGTTCTCTGCAGGGTTAAGGGAGCCCCAGGGACCAGATTCTCAGATATCCTCATCCTCGGGGTGGCCAGGTGTGGGCATCTTCCCCGCGGGGAGAGGGGGAGGGCGGAGGGAGGGTGGAAGAGGCCCCAGCAGGCTCAGAGGTGTTTAGTGCTCCTTCAAGGACACCCAGTAATAAGCCCTGAGCTGGGATTCAAACCCAGGTGTCCTGCTCCAAGGCCTGCAGCGTGCCTATCTGATGCAGCTGTGCACCTGAGGACCCGGGGCTGTTGGTGAGATAGATGGATGGCCTGCCCCCCGCCCCCAGGCCCCAGTGGATGACAATATACAGAGCGATGTTTATGCACGGAATGGTGTGAGCACACAGGTAGCGGGGTAGATGGGCCACAGATGGGGAAACTGAGGCCAGTGACAGCTAATCAGTCTCAAGTCTGAGCCACAGCCATAGCCTCTATCCCAGGGGCTCTACCTCCGGCCATGCCTGCTGTGCCACTCAGGGAGCTCAGGGCTGCAGGCGGGAGGCAGAGTGCCGTGGCTGCCCTCCCACCCTGGCTGGCTCCGGGCCCCATTCACTGTGCCTTTTTTTTTGTGTGTGTGTGGTAGTGGGTATGGAACCCAGGGGCATTCTACCTCTGAGCTACACCCCCAGCCCAATTTTATTCTTTTAGTTTGGAACAGGGTCTCAGTAAATTGTGGAAGGCCTCACTAAGTTGCTGAGGTTGGCTGTGAACCTGTGATACTCCTGTCTCAGCCTCCCAAGTACTGGGATTACAGGCGTGCGTCACCACGCCCGGCTCGCTGTGCCTTCTGACTGGATTTTCTGACATTCTGCTACTGCCAGCAGCCACCCAGGTATCTGGGAAATGGCCTTGTTGCTAGGGGCCTGGACCAATGCCAGGAGGCTGGCAGGGCGAGTGACAGGGAGGGGGCGGTGGACTGGGGTTTCCCTCAGGAAGGATCCAGGGGTGGGGGCCGCTGGGTCCTGTCTCAGAGGTGGGGGGTGGACCAACCGTAAGTTCAGGAGGCAACTCAGAGCTGCGGGTCACACAGGCCCCTGGAAAGCCCCGGCCCTGAGCCTTCCTGCAGGCAAGTATTTTGGGGGCCTGCAGTTGCCAAGCAACTGCTCTGGGTTGCCATGGGAACTCTCCCAGCTTCTGAGGCTTGTCATTTTTAGGGGGCTGCCACAATGATTCCCATACCCTTTCTTCTCCACCTCCACACCCTGGCTTAGATGCCCTGGGAGGGGACATCAAGGGTCCATCAACTCACCCCTAATCCCTGAGGGGCCCACCCAGCCCTGGCCCTAGGAGAAGGCTCTGCGGCTCAAAACCCAAGAACCCTGACAAAATGTGGAGGGGAGTCCAAGGCCTTCATTAGAGCGGGGAGGGGATGAAAGGGCGCCTTAGCTTTGTTTACGTCTCCATTGCACTGCTAACCACCACCTTGGGGGGCCTCCCAGCCCCACCCGACCGCCTGGCCCTGACCATCGGAAGCCCACTGTAATTGGCAGGAAGGTGGTCCCAGCCCGGCGCCTGGCCCCTCTGGGGCTTGTCTGCAAACAGGGGCCTGCCTCGGCCCAGCTGTGGGAGTGCTCTCCCTTCTGGGTCTCCCCACCCGGAAGCGAGGATGCCAGCAGCGCCCATCTTGCAGAGTGCCAGGCAGATACAAGGAACCCCTGCAGCAGAAGACTGGGCGCAGGGACAGTCCAGGACAGAGGTGTGGGAGTGGCCAGGGAAGACCATGCAGAACGCAGCTCCTCGCGTGGTAGTGGGACGGTGACCCACGCTGCGGAGGGCAGAGCCGCAGCTGAAGCCAGGTCCGGAGGCTCCCTGCCCACACCTTCTCCATAGACCTGCTGCTGGCCCCACGCCCCCGCTGCCGGCCCCACGCCCCCGCTCCACACCCCATGCCCCCGCTCCACATTCCTTCTACCTCCTCCCCCAGATAGCAGTCCTGTGCTCCTCCAGGAACCCCTGCGTGTGACTCCATGGTCAAGGACAGCGCCCCAGGGGGACTCCCAGCACCTGGGGGCTGCGATAGTGGAGTGGCCTCGTGAGATTCAGAATGCAGGGGCAGGAGATGGTGACGGTTCATGGCGGGCACTCTGTCCCATCTTACTCATGTTTACGGGAGCCTGGGTTCCCTCACCCCACACTGCCCTAGCCCCCTAGAATATCAAAGCGGCATCTAGGACCATGCTGAGGCCTGCCGGGCGCAGTGGGGCACGGCAGCCCACCCATCCCATGGCTGCAGTCCCCACGGCTGCCTTCTGTGGGCCCCCAGCCCGGGGATCCGAGGCCATTTTACAGTAACAGGAGCGCTGTTTGGAAACCTCGGGTGTCAGCTAGCTGCACGGCCCCTGGAGAGGCTGAGAAGAGCCGGCTCGGCTTGCAGGTGCTGACCGGAAGGGAACGCAAAACTCCCGAGCCAGGGGTCCGGCCCCTCCCTGCCTTCCTTATCTGTTCCTTCCTTGGATACTGGCTCTACAATAAGCAGGTCCTCTCTGCCACTGGAGCCACCTCCTCTACAAGCACCCCCGCCCCCAGCCTCCGGCGCCAGGTGGCCACCACCCCGTGGCCCCGCCTGGTTTGATTCCCTTCGGCGTGTGTCACCCACGAAATGACTGTGCTCCTGGCCTGTTTACAGTTGGGTGTCGTTTCCTCGCAACTAGAGGTGAGACCTTTGTCTGCAGCAGCTTAGTGCTGTGCTGGGACCTCCACAGCGGAGGCCAGGGCGACACCTGCTGGTGCTGCCGCTAGAGCCGCAGGCTGGGGAACAGGCCCTGTGCACACCCCACATCCTCAGCCTGCAACTGCTCCCAGGGCCATGGAAACTGGCCCCTGGAAGGCATATCATTCCCAATGCCCCTGTTACGGGTTAAACTGTGCCCCTCCAAAGCCCCTGGCATCCTGAAGAAGACCTAATTTAGAAACAGGGTCTTAGCCTGTCTAGTCAATGTGAGGTCACGCTAGATCGGGGTGTCCTTATCACAGTGGGAAATTCGACACAGAGACACAGAGGCAACTGTGGGAGAATGACCTTCTGTTGGGCTGAGTCACCCGGTATATGACACTTGGTCACAGCAGCCCTAGGACACTAATACAATAGACACTGGGCCAATCACCACCTTTCGGGTCACCATCACAGCTCCCCTCCCAGAGCCAACCCTGACCACAGGACACCGCCACCCAGAATCTCTCTGTGCCCACCCGCTCCCCGGATGAGCGCCCGCCCCTTCCCCCGACAACTATGGGGCCAGTCCTCATTGCTCCTCTGGCATGGCCCGGGCCCAGGGACCGTGTCCCCACTGAACGAATGCGTGGATTCCCCCCTCTGCTTCATCGTCCTATTCAGATATCCATCAAGACCAAGGGGCACCAGGGTTGGGGCGCAGGAAAACAGGGAGGGTGGTGGCAGCCCATGGCCACCTGTGGGCTGCGACACCTCCCCCCACCCCCGGGGCAGGGGTTCCACGTCTGAGGCTCAGGAGGTAAAGTCATCCAGGTCACCTAGCTCCTCCCTCTGACCAGTTCTGTGACCTGGGCTGGTCCCTGCGCCTTCCGGGGCTGCCCCCACGTGCATGACGGGGATCACTCTAGCACCTGCTTCATGTGTGTGAGATGACACCTCCAAGACCGGTTGGTTGATGTCACCTGTGGCTCATGCACCAACTCGGAGGTGGAAGGATGACAAGAAGGGGCGGGGCTCAGTGCGGAACACAACTCAAAACAGGCCTGGCTCTGCCGCTGTCTGTGTTCTAGGGAAAGTCATTTCCCCTCTTGGTCTCATTTCCTAGTCTGCACCACAAGGGGGTCAAAAAGTAAGCGAAAGACACCGTCACTCTCTGGAATAAATCTCCCAATGGCCACCCATTATATTTAGCATGACACCCGATCCTTTACCTCAGCCCCTGCACAAGGCAGCCCCCACAATGGCTCCTAGACATCCCTGCCTGCTGGTACCTAGGTCCTTGAGCAACCTGCTCTCCTGAGGGGGGCTGGGTTTAGTGACTGGCTTTCTCAGTGACAAAATACAGCAAAAGTGGTGCGAGGTCACTAACAAGCCACGACTCTGTTTCGCCAGTTGGGTTTCCCTCCACCCCGATTCCTTGCTCTGGGAAAGCAAGTGCTGATGTTATGAGCCGTCCCACAGAGGGGTCCACATGGCGAACAACCTTCAGAGGGTCCCAGCCACCAGGCACAGAGGAACGGAGGCCCTCAGACCAAACTGGATCCTGCTAATAACATGGGATGAGCTCAGAGGCAGACCCTCCAAGCTGAGCCTCTGTGGAGGCTGCAGCCCCAGCCTCCTGAGAGGCCTGGAGGCAGAGGCACTGGGCCAAGCAGGCCTGGGTCCAGATGCACAGCAACTGTGATACCATGTATGCATGCACTGTCAGCAGTGAGTTAGGGGGAAGCTGTCACACAGCTTCTGTGCATCTCCACCTGCAGACTGGCAGCTCCTGGAGGGCAGGGGCCATGGTGGTCACTTTCAGAGCTGCACCCAGGACCACTGTGACCCCTGCACAGGCTGAGGGCTGGGGCACAGTGCTGAGTGCAAAGATGAGAGCATCGGAGCCCCTCCCTGCTGCTGAGCAGCCTATACTGCCGACAGGGATGCTAGTGCTGGGAGGTCCTGCTGGGTGGGAGGCAGGGCAACCAAGAGCCTGACCCTGGGGTTGCTTTCCTGGCTCCATTTGCTCCATTAGCACTGCTGCCCCCTGGTGGCCATCGTCAACACTACAGCCCCAAGCAAGAAACCCAGAAAACAAAACACACACCTTTGTTTGTATGTTGTCAAGGTAGCAGCTCTCCCAGGCCCCAGAGGGGCAAAGGAGCGGGACCTGCAGGCTCCCAGAGTAAAGGGAAAGACCTCAGAAGCCTCTCTTGCTCCCCTCGTTCCCCTAGCTGGCCCCGGAGGGCCCAGTTCATTCAGGAGGCCTCCTCGCCCAGCCAGTGCAAGGACCCAAGGCCTATTTCCAAATGAGGACCCCCAGGCTCCAACAGGGACAGTCTCATCCCTACGTGGTCTAGTGTTCTGCCACACTGTGCACGACCCAGGCCCTTCTCAGTCCCCCAAGTCCCCCAGGCTGCCCCCCCCCAGGTCTTCCAGGGAGCACAAAGAATTTTCCAAAGACCTTGGAGGGCAATGGGTCACTGATGGAGAACTAAGAACACCACCAACTTCTAGGAGCCTGTGGAACTCCTGGGGTCACAAAAGCCACGCACCCCAATTTTCAGAGGAAACTAAGCCTCTCTCCACACCAAGGAGGGCCCATTTATCCTAATTCCGGGTGGCCAGAGTGGTGGACGTGGGCCCTGAACTCTCCAGGCTGCTCTGAGGATGGCCACTGTCAAGCAGACAGGAAAATCTTGGGTACCCCCCCTGCCCATCAGCCCCGTCTGTCCCCATGTCATGTTGCTGAGAGACTGAACACCCCTGCCCAGTGACAGAGCAGTCTCCAACCTCTTTTCTTTCAGAACCTCGTCACCTCCCCAGCGTCCCGCCCTCCACCGGTCCCTAGCAAGTCTGTGTGGGTGTGCGCGCGCGCCTGTGCCCGAGTCCAGTGGATTCCCACCGAAAAGGGCCACACCAGGAGGGGGTGGGCAGGGCCCCCAAGGATTTCAGGGGCGCTCATTCCCAAAGCAAACCCCATGGGAGGGTTGAGCCCAACCCTCCCTTCTCAGCTGGACTCTACCACCGGCCAGTCCCTGCCTCTCTCCTGGCTCAGTTTCCCGATTGTGCCAGGAAGGGTCGGACGCGGAACTGCGTAAGCGCGCGCTCTGCGTGGCCGCGGCGCCGGCTCCCTCCCGGGTGGGTGCGGGCGGGGGCGTGCGGGCCGTGGCCACCGCCCCCGGCCGGAGGGGCGCGGACTCACCTGGCAATCTACCATCATCCTCGGCCTCGGCAGCTCATCGCCGGCCCCAGGGCGGGGCCTGGGGCTCGCAGAGGCCGCTCGCCTCGGCCCGCGCGCGGCGCCCGGCCGCAGGGCTCATGGCCAGGCCTCGCGTCCCCGCCGGGCCCGGGGCTCCGCGGCCCTCGCCGCCGCCTGCGCCGCTCCCATTGTCTGCGCGCCGCGCCGCCGCGCCGCCGGCCACTCGGGCCCCGCGCTGGGTTCCGCCCGGGCTCCGGGGCTCGGGGCCGGGTGGGCGGGGACAGCGCGAGGCCACGCCCCGGCCCCGCCCAGGACGCGCAGGTGCCGAGGGCGGGCGCGCGCGCGGCGCAGCTCGGGGGCGCGCCCGGCTTCCCCGCCTCGGGCCCACGGCCCGGCGCGCGCACGTGACCCCGCCTCGCGGCCGGCGCGCGCGCGCCACGCACCGCGTCCTCTGCTGAGCCGGTCTCGCGTGTCTCCCCGCTCGCCACCCCTCTAGGACCTTGGGCCACCGTTACGGTTGCCAGGCGGGGACTGCTGGGCTGGATGCACGAGGAGAGCCCGGCGATGGCGGAGTCAACACATATACACCCTCGCACTGTCACCCAGGAACCCCAGTGCCACCTGCAGGGCTCGGCTGGGTGGATGGCTGCCGTCAGGGCGGCAGTGGACGCTGGTTAGGAACAATGTGGGGTAGCCCTCTCCTCTTTCCCACTCCCCCTTCCTTTCTTTTCCATGTCACCACAAGGTCCTGGCAGGTATGAGTGGGGACAGGGAGCCCAGGAGGAGGGGGCCCTACACCTGGGCCAAGCAGGTGTTGGGGGTGTCACTGTTATTAGGGAGTCCCCACTGGGTGCTCAGGAATTAAACCTCATTTTAAATTTTATTTTTGGTACTGGGGATTGAACTCAGGAACATTCTGAGGACACTCTGGAGGGTAGCACAAACCACGGTGGGCTTCCTGGAGGTGACATGAGGAGTGAATCCCAGGGAATTGGCCTGGTGGTGGGATGGACAGGCCTGACCTGTGGGCAGCTTGAACAGAGGGGTGCTGGGACAGGGGCCCTGTGGGGCCAATGAAGATGTTGGCTTGTAATGTGTAATGAGGGTGGCTGCTGGCCAAGAAGGGACAGGAAGTTCAAGCTTGGGGGGGGGGGCTCTGCAGCAGGGTACACTGCAAACGTTTGTAATGTCTAATTTCTTAAAGAGGTACCTCCGTAATTTTAAAAGCGTCAGAGCTGGTGAAACTTCCATCTGCCCTGGCAAGTCTGGTGCCTGTAGTTACACCAAGCTTAGATCTGGTTCTGCCAGACAGGAGCCGAGGGCTCCCCACGGGAACTCTGCCCTTGGCCACCTCCCTCTGCTGGGCCAGGCCCTGGCCCCTTTCTAGAAAGCAACCTGAACTATAGTTTGGTTCCAGGAGTTGGGTTCCTTCAGTCACTCAGCTCTGCCGAGGACCAGGCCCTGGGATGCGGATGGGGAGAATTCAAGAGGGCCCAGAGCCAGGTCGGAGGCTGGGCACCTCGCTGGCTGGGCATGGGCCGAGTGAGGCTGGGGTAACCTCCCCTGTGAGGCCGATGCTGCCCAGTCTCAGGGTCCCCTCCTCACGAAGCCTTCCCTGGTCTCCACATTCAGGAGCCTCCTCCTGCTCCAAACAGAAGCTCCTTAAAGTCAGGGCCTACTCCTTCAACACAGCCCTGCTTCAGAGCTCTCTACCCAGGGTAGCCTTGGCCAGGTGCTTCCCTCCAGGAATAGAGAGAGAGAGAGAGAGAGAGAGAGAGAGAGAGAGAGAGTGTGTGTACACTAGGGATTGAATCCAAGGGGTCTCTACCACTGAGCTATACCCTCAGTCCTTTTTGTTTTTTATTTTGAAGCAGGGTCTCACTAAGTTGCTGAGGCTCGCCTCGAACCTGTGGTCCTCCTGTCTCAGCCTTCCAAGTTCTGGGATTACAGGCGTGCCCCACCGCGCCTGGCTGCAGTGGGTCCATTCTTGCCCCTCTGCCCAGGGTCTCTCCCTGACTCCGGTCCTCTCCAGCCCAGGCTGTCTTTGCACTGGGAACTCCATCTGCCCACACTTTTGGGATCTATCCCGATTGGCCAGCTAAACCATAGGTTGTAGGAAGAGTGGGTTTGGGGCTGGCCCCCAGCTTTGCCAGGGAGGCCAGGTCAGGGGGGGGCGTCTACCTATTCTGGTGTGACCCCAGAGTGCACCCCCAACTTACCCCATGTCTCCTCCCTCCATGGGAAAGCTGCTGCCCCAGGAGTGTGGGCGCCAGGCCACTGAGCCCTCAAATCATGTTCCACCCACCTCTGCCTGGCAGGGCAGACAGATCGCCTTGGGCCTCTGAGATCCCTGTGGGTCCAGGCTGGAGCAGTGCCGACAGGCCCTCTAGTCCTGGCCTGCGCCACTGTCCTGGAGCCCCACGCCCACCTGTGCCTCCAGGGGCTCAGGTGACCCCAGATACAGGAGGGCCGCCAGACACGCCCCTTCTGTGTGCAGGGACTGAGCTCTCTTCTCAGGCAGGTGTGCGGTGAATCTCTGCAGGCTCCCACTGCTCCCAGGATCCCAAGGGTGAGGATAAACTGTCTGCAGCAGCCTCCACCTCTAGTCCAGATTTCCTGGAATAACTACCCTTCTACCCCAGGTTGTGTGTGTGTGTGTGTGTGTGTGTGTGTGTGTGTGTGTGTGTGTGTTGATACTAGGGATTGAACCCAAGGGCGTTCTACCTCTGAGCTATACCCTCAACCCTATTTTTTATTTTGAAACAGGGTCTTGCCTAAGTTGCCGAGGGCCTCGCTAAATTGCTGAGGCTGGCCTTGAACCTGTGAGCCTCCTGTCTCAGCCTTCCAAGTACTGGGATTACGGGTGTGCATCACCATGCCCTGCTCCATTGGTGTTTGAAACCCAATCTATGCATATCCACAGAGCCCGGCCACACAGTGAGACATGCAGGTTAGGGCCTACCTAGCACACGTGACCTTTATTGAAAACCCAAACCCTATTAAGAAGGAAGTGACAGGTCCCTGAGAGTGTGGCTCACGGGGAGTGGGGGGGAGCAGGACACCAGAGGGAACCTAGGCATGGCTCTGGGTCCTGAGTCAGGAGCTGGCTGTATATGGCTGGGGGCATCGCAGTACCCAGGACGAGCAGGGCAGCCGGAGAAGAGGGGCCCAGGGCGCTTTTTCACACTAGGGCATTAAAGTGCAACTTTAAGGGCAACATTCGACAAAAGGGGACAGCAGTGGGATTCCAGGCACTGTGCATGGGGCTGAGTCTCCGAAGGTCCCCAGGCGAAGCAAGGGCTGCCGACATGGCCTCTTTGAACCTCTCCTCCTGTCCGATCATACTAGTGCCAGATCACTGTGTGATCATGGGTGCACAGCCAGCCCTTCACACCCATTACAACAGCCTCTCCACACCCATTTTTCGGTTGGAGTCACAGGGCTGGTCTCTGCCTGAGGCTTGGACTGGGGTGGGTGGCTGTAGGGCTTTGGGTCCCTGTCCATGGTGGCCCCCACTCTGCCGTCAGCTCCTCAGCCAGCTGGTGTCCTTGTCCAGTGTAGCAAAGCGGATCAGCTTCAGGCAGGGTGGTTGGGGCTTCGTGTCATCCCAGAGGTACTCTGGGGACAGCACCTTGGATGGCTTGTGGGAGATGAAGCGGCGGTTCAGGTGGCTCTCCTCCTGCCAGGCGGCCATGATGCCATTGGCTTTGTCTGCCAGGATGCCCATGTGGCAGCCCCTGGTAAACTCATACACATTGGCCACTCGCCCCCCAAAGACCGCCCCACCATAGTAGAAGTCCCCTTCGTCATCAGCCACAAAGGAAGTGGAAACCCGCCTGCGCTCGTAGGGGAACTGCTGGCGGGGTACATTGAAATAGCCTGGGTGAATGGTGGCCACCAGGTCCCCCAAGGTCTCAGGACCCCACGGGTTCCGGAACACCATGTCCACGTCGAGGCAGAAGAGGTAGTCCACCTCCTGGTGCGCTCTCTTGGCAATGTGCTGGCTGATGATGTCCATCCGGCGCATGGAAATCTCCTCCCAGTGGGAGTGGCCCTGGATGGGAATGATGCTGAGGAACCGGCTGGGGCCCAGCGGGACCCTGGGAATGGCCGCAGGGTCGTGGGTGAAGATGTAGTAGTGCACCCGGTAACCACGCATGAAGAAGTCCTCTGCCGACTCCAGGAAGTGCTGGACAAAGTAGGTGTACCTGGTGACAACAACCCCGCCCGGGTCCCCACTGTGTGCTGGTGTCATGTGGGGCACAGGGCTTGGGGACAGCCAGGCTTGAGTTCAGTCCCTAGCTCCCCACCTCAAGTCAGTCGGACCCTCAGGTCGGACCCTGGGGTTGGGGAGGGTCCTCTGTCAAATTCCTACAACCGTAGTACAGGTTGAGCACCCCTAATCTGAAAATCCAACTTCAGGTTTTTGGACGCTCATTCCATAAGACAAATTTTCAAAATCCCCACACCTACAAAACCTGAAACACTGCTGGCCCCAAGTGTTTCGGATAAGGGGTTCTCAACCTGTACCATCCACTTAAGACTGCTGTCAGAATGATCCCCGAGATATTTACAAACCACACTAACCTTTATTGAGCACTTACTTCCTGCCAGGCAGTGTTCTCATGGCCTCTCGTGATCTTACACATGCCTGTAAGTGTGCCCATTTTATTTATTTATTTATTTATTTATTTATTTATTTATTTTGGTACAGGGGATTGAACCCAGGGGCATTCTACCTTCAAGCTACACCCCAGTCCTATTTTATTTTTATTTTGAAACAGGGTCTCACTAGGTTGATGAGAGTCTCACTACTTGCTGAGGCTGTCCTCGAACCTGTGATCCTCCTGTCTCAGCCTCCCAAGTACTGGGATTATAAGCGTGCGTCACCACACCTGGCTAGTTTGCCCATTTTATAGGCAGGAATACTGAGGATCCGGGTGGGGAGTGGGGGTGGAAGAAAGCAGCAGGGAAGCAGGTAGGTGGCAGAAGGAAAGGCAGTGCTGGATGCTGGGGGCCCTGCCCCCGCCATGAGGGGTCACTTGACCCCAGGTGGGCCATTCATCATTGGCCAATGCCTTAGGCTTGGGGCCCCATCATGGCCCCAGGGAAGAGAGGAGAACCCTGGAGGGCCCGGGGAGGGCCAGGGCGCCTCCTGCCAAAGGCCCTGCTGCTCCCACCTTCTATCCAGGACCAGACGCCCCCCCCATCCCTGCAGACGGCTTCCTCTGCTCAGCACCTACAGGGCCATGTGCAGGGCCCGTCTTCCCCCCCAGTTCCTGGGCTCCGGGGGACCCCACCCCGCCCCACCTCGTCCACCACTCACTTCCCCACAGCAAACACTGTGACCCCGATGGTCAGGTTGAGTGGCCGGTACACGTGCCGCAGCAGCTCCGGCTCGAAGGTTCCCTCAGACACGATGGGCGCCAACCAGGGCGTGAGCGTCAGCAGCTCCGTGGGCCTAGCAGCAACGGAGGTGGGCGCTGAGGGCCTCCCTGTGTGGAGCCCGGGTCGCATCCTGGCCCTGCCTCTCCCACTGCATGACCTGGAACAACCTTGTCCCTGTCGCCAGGCCTCAGTTTCCCCATGTAGAAAGCAGGGGAATTAACAGCTACCCCCCATCAGGGCTGGGAGGACCAGGAACTGGCAAGGGCAAGCATCTCAAGGAGACTGGAGGGCCCGTGTGAGCCAGTGGTTGGCATTATAGAGCGATACTTGTCTCACTGATGGTGACAGTCACAATATCGCTTCATCGGCTCCTTCAGCTTCCTGTGAAGCAAGTGCTGCTGTGATCCCCTGTACAGAAGAGCTCAGAGCATGTGGCTAACTTGACCAAGGTCACACAGCCAGTGACAGAGCTGGAGCCTGGGGCCCTGACTCCCTGGGTCCCAAGGCCACCCTGACATTGGCACTGCCACCAACTTTTAAATCAGAGCTCTGCGGCCACCGCCGCTGCCAGGTCTCTCTGTGGTGCCTACCTCTGCTCCAGCAGCTTGGGCTGAGGGTACTGGGACCTGCAACCAAGAAGGGCCAGTGTGAGGGGAGGCAGCTCCCACCCCGGGGCCGCACAGGGGCAAATGGCGGGCTCCTTACCAGGCCACGGGCTGGGGTGGCTCCTCTTGCTTGTACCGTAGCTTCATGTTGCTGAGGTGGAGAGAAGAAAGAGCTGTCAGTGCTGGGCAGGAAGGAGGAAATCAGGCCCAGGGCTCCAGGCTGCTCCACTAACCCTCCCGTAGCTCCCAGCTCCCATGGCCCAGCCTGTCCAGGCTCCCTGGGGAGCGAGCACGGGTGGTGCTGGAACTCAGTACCAGTTGGCTCAAAGCTGACACTTTTCCAACCAATCACTCTGTAGGATCCTAGTACCTAGCAGGATGGAGAAGCCACAGAGGCCTCCATCCAAGAGGACCTTGGGCGAGCAGATTAAACCCTGGCCCACGGGTGACAGTCAGTTGTATGTGCCACCGCAGCTAGGCTAAGGTGCCTGGTTTCTCAAACATGAGTTTAGGGGGTGCTGCGAAGGCATTTTGTAGATGAGATTAGCTTCGTTAAATTGCCCAGGCTGGCCTCCAACTTGCAATCCTACTGCCTCAGCTTCCTGAGTAGCTGAGATTACAGGCGAGTGCCACCACCCCCAGCTCTTGGTGGTTGCTTTTATATAAAGGAGATTATCCCACATAACCTGTGTGGGCCTGAACCCATTAGTTGAAAGGCCATAAGGATAAAACAGGTTTCCCTGAAGAAGAAGAATTCCGCCAGTGGTCTGCAGCGTCAGCTCCCATCACAAGCTCCGGCCTGCCCTGTGGGTTTCAGTCCTGCCTGGCTGGTCCCCACCATCCCAGCAGCCAATTCCTCCTGATAATTCTCTGTCCCTATGTCTGTCTTGTACTGGCTCTGTTCCTCTAGTAAACCCGACCAAGACTCGCCTTTCCTCACCTGTAAAACGACCACCACCCTTGCCCCTAGAGTTCAACAGGGCCTGAGGATAGGGGCATTCAGCCCATGCCCAGCACTTGGCCGGCACTTGGTGAGGCCAGGCATCCTGGCCACGTGTTGGCAGCCAGCCTGTGTGATCAGTGTCCACGAGCTTTCACAAGTCACACTGAGTAGAGGAGGAAGAAGGGTTCCTGGAAGAAGGAGGTGGCAGGACTGCAGGGTCAGACCCCTGGGCTCACCATGGCTCTGCCACCAACTGGCCAACGGATCCAGCGCCAGACCCCTGACTCCACAGTTTCCTCAGTCATAAAACCATCCACTTCTTGGTGAGGCCCAGAGATGGTAAAGGCTGCCCAAGGCCGCCCCTCAGAGGCACGGTGGCAGAGCCAGCTTCAGAAGAGGTCCGAGTGGACTGTCACGAGGCGGTCCTAACAATGAAGTGCTGATGACACGGTTGTCTGCCAGTCACCTGTAGATTCTCAACGTGTCACATGAGGATGGCCCCAGCCCCGAGTTCTTCCATCTTTAGTCTGGGGTCTTTTGTGTGTGTGTGTGTGTGTGTGTGTGTGTGTGTGTGTGTGTGTGTAGCAAAATATACAAACATAATGTGGACTATTTTAACCTCTTTTTTTGGTACTGGAGATTGAACCAAGGGCATTCTACCTCTGAGCTACACCCCTAGCCCTATTTTATTTTTATTTTGAAACAAGTTCTCACTAAGTTGATGAGAGTCCCACTATTTGCTGAGGCTGTCCTTGAACCTGCAATCCTCCCGTCTCAGCCTCCCAATTACTGGGATTACAGGTATGCACCACCACGCCCAGCTTGAATCCAGGGGCATTCTACCTCTGAGCTACACCCCCAGCCCTTTTTATTTTTTTTTTTTTGTTTTGAAACAGGGTCTTACTATATTGCTAGGAGTTTCACTAAGTTGCTAAGGCTGGCCTCAAACCTGCAATCCTCCTGTCTCAACCTCCCAAGTACTGAGATTACAGGCGTGTGCCACCGTGCCTGGCTTATTTCAAGCATTTTTCTGCGTACAGTTCAGTGGCACTAAGCACATCCACACTGTCATGCAGTCCCTGCCACCGTGATGGGTTGGATCTGGACTGTCCCCAAAGGCTTGTGTGTTGATTAATCCATCGATGAGTTCCTAGCTCATGGCATTACTGAGAGGTGATGGAAATGGTAGGAGGCGAGGCCTCATTGGAGGAAAGGGGTCACTGGGGGCGTGTCCTTGAAGGGTATTTCTGGTCCTGGCCCCTTCCTGGCTGCCTCTCTCCTGACCTCCTGACCACCTAGAGGTGAGCAGGTTTGCTCCACCCCACCCTTCTGCCACGATGCTGCTCACTTCAGTCTCAGAAACAAGCAGGCAGCTGACCGCAGACAGACACCCCTGAAACCCTGAGCCCAAATCAGCCTTTCGTCCTTGAAGTTGATTCTTCCCAGGCATATTGTCCCAGCAAGAAAAGCTGACTAACACAACCAGTATCCGTGTCTAGAACTTCATCATCCGAAACAGAAACTTGGTACCAGTTATATCGTAGCTCCCTGTGGTCCCCTCCCCCAGAAGTGACCATCATTCTACTTCTGCCTCTCTGAATCTGGCAATTGTAGGTACCTCATGCAAGTGGAATTATTATAGTGTCATCCTTTTGTGATTAGTATCTATTTATTTTACTTTATTTTTGTACTGGGGGTTGGACCCAAGGGGTGCTCTACCACTAAGCTACATCTCCAGCCCCCCCTTTTTTGCGGTACCGGGGATTGAACCCAAGGGCGTTTTACCTCCAAGCTACACCCCCGGCCCTATTTTTTATACTTTATTTTGAAACCGGGTCTCACTAAGTTGGGGAAGGCCTCACTAAGTAGCTGAGGCTGGCCATGAACCCGGATCCTCTGGTCTCTGCCTCCCAAGTACTGGGATTACAAGCGTGCGCCACCACGCTTGGCATCCCAGTTCTTTTTAAATTTTATTTTGAGACACTTTCTTTCACCAAATTGCCCAGGCTGGCCTGGAATTTGTGATCCTCCTGCTTTAGCCTCCCTAGCAGCTGGGATTACAGGTATGCACCACTGCGCCCGGCTTGGTCTCTACTCCTGAATTGACAATTTTTCAAACTCAATTCATCAGATTGGCTCTCTGCCCTAGTTTCTTACAAACAAGGCATATTTCAGGTCTCTCTTTTCCACAAGCCCAGACACATGCCAGCTACATTGCAGTCAGATACCACAATACAAAAGCTGGGCCTGGGGGTAGCTCACTGGTAGAGTGCTTGCCTAGCATGTATGAGGCCCTAGGTTCAACCCCCGCCCCCAAAAGCCACAAACCAAATTCGAAAGCCACAATCAAAAAGAAAGAAAGAAAGACAGAAAGAAAGAAAGAAAGAAAGAAAGAAAGAAAGAAAGAAAGAAGAAAGAAAGAATTGTATTTCTTCTTTTTTTGTGGTACTGGGGATTGAACCCAGGGCATTCTACCTCCAAGCTACACCCCAGCCCTATTTATTATTCTTTATTTTGAAACAAGGTCTCACTAAGTTGTGGAGGGCCTCGCTAAGTAGCTGAGGCTGGCCACGAACCTGCGATCCTCCTGTCTCAACCTCCAAGTACTGGGATTACAAGTGTGCACCACCACGCCCAGCTGAAACTTTGTATTTCTAAACCTCTGAAGGTAATAAAAAGAAAAGCAAAGGAAAGGAAGAAATCCAAAGGAAAAGAGGGAAGATTCGGCTAATAAAAAGCAAACAAAGTCGGGGGTGGTGGTGCACACCTATAATCCTACTACTTGGGAGACTGAGACAGGAGGTTCACAGGTTTGAGGTCAGCCTCAGCAATTTAGTGAGACTCTCAGCATCTTAGCAAGCCCCTGTTTTGAAATACAAAATAGAAGGACTGGGAGTATAGCTCGGGTGTGGAATTCCCCTGGGTTCAATCCCCAGTACCAAAAAAGGAAAAAGGAGACCATCACCAGATGTGACCCCTCACCCTTGGACCAGAACCATGAGCCAAAAGAAACTTCTTTCTAACTCCCCCAATCTGTGGTATTGAGTTACTAGCAACAGAAAGTGAGCAGAGATGTCCAGTTACTCTATTCTATGCTTATAACAGTAAAACAAACCTCATTAATCAGCAGTCTGTGATCCAGATGTTTAACTTTCCTTTAGCAGTTGTGAAAAACAAAAGACCACGGGGGGGGGCGGGTGAACATGGTGGTGCACACCTGTCATCCCAGTCCTTGGGAGGCTGAGACGGAAGGATGTCAGGTTCGAAGCCAACCTCAGCAATGTAGCAAGACTCTCAAGTACTTAGCAAGACCCTATTTCCAAATAAAATAGGGCTGCGAGTATAGCTCGGAGGTAGAATGCCCCTGGGTTCAATCCCCAGCACACTCCCCCCCCACACCAACCATGAGGCCCAGATGCCCCTTTGAGACTGTTCTGATATATGTTTTTTTCACTCCATCCACATAGAACACAAAATTGAAGCCAGGAGTGGTGGCGCATGCTTGTAATCCCACTACTTGGGAGGCTGAGACAGGAGGATCGCAGGTTCACAGCCAGCCTCAGCAATTTGTGAGGCCCTCCACAACCTAGTGAGACCTTGTTTCAAAATAAAGAACAGAAAATAGAGCTGGGGTATAGCTCAGCGGTAGAATGTCCCTGGGTTCAATCCCAGTTCCGCAAAAAAAAAAAAAGAACATAAAATTGAGCAAAAAAGTCCCGTCCAAACTGCACTGCTTACTGACCATCGGGTATGCACTTGGGCAACACCAGGCTATTTATAGGCATCATCACACCCCACGTTCCCAGTGGCCCCAGACGGGCACCTCTGCCATCCCATTTTACAGCTGTAGCTGAGCCACAAATCCAGGGCCAAACCAGGCAGGGGTGTGCAAGGATGCTCGAAGACTGGCACAGCAATCTCACTCCACATCCATCCATTACCTAAACACTATTACGATGATCAGAACCATCAGCTTAGGACTCAAGAACTCACAGACAATGTGACCTTAAAGACACTCCTGTCTCCCCACAGATGAGCAGCACACAGGGACTCCACCTCTCCCAGCCCCATACTTACAAGATCTCTGGGCAAGGGAGATAATAGGGGACATAGGAGACTGGCAGCCAGTTCTGGACGGACGCCCTGGGGAAGAAAAACACCTGTTGCTTCCGCTTTGCCCAGGGAGCTGATCCCCACTCAGGGCACAACACTGGGAGTGAAGATCCCCGGTGGTGCATCTGGGGGGGGGTGCTCCTGCCCTTCCTGGGTCTGGCTGACTTCAGAGGACTGCCTCCTGGGACTCCCTGTGTACGGCACAGGGCTTTGCATGCTGCTATTTGTTCACCCACGGTCATTTATTCCTGGGGCTTGTATGTCCTTGATGCCAGTCCTCCCTCCCCAACAGCGGGGTGAGGCACAGCCCAGGATCTTCCCAGAAGGGAACAGGGAGCACCAATGGGAGTGCAACATGGGTTGAGGGACCGTCTAGGTAGAGGAAATTGCAGTTCAAAAGCCAGGAGGCCAGTACAGAGCAAAATTCAGACGCCAAAAAGAGTTGGACTGGCTGGGGCTGGGGGACTGGTGAGCCAGGAGAGGTGGGCGGGCCCTGGCACACTGGAAGGGGATGAGGGTTTGGGGGCTGGCATGCAGAGGCAGAGGGACGTGCTGGGTAGGTAGGAAGGCGGGCTCCACGGGGAAACTCACCACAGGGCCCAGAGGGTGGTGCTGGCCAGCAGGCAGAGCCCCAGGCCCAGGGCCAGCCTCCAGCGGGCCATCCCTGAGTGCTGCACCCAGCCTGGGCACCTGCAGAGACCCCGGGGTCCTTGGCCAATCAGGCCCTTCCCTCCCGGGGCTGTGTGGCTCTGAGCCTGCCTCCGAGTGCCAGGAACACCTAGAAAGGAATGCCCCTCATTCAAACCCACTCCTGCAGCTCTGCCCTTTGGGCAGTGCGGATCCCAGGCCTCTCTTCCTTCTAGCTGACACTGGGCTCAGCTTTCGGAGGCGGACAGGTGGCAGTGTCTCAGTGCTCAGCCCCGCCTGTCCCTTGGGACAGCTTTGGGACCACCTCGCAGAGACGGCGGCCCCTGCCTTGGCTTCGCGTCTGGCTCCCTCCCTCCATCCGAGGTGGTGAGCAGAGGGATTCCCCAGAGCCGGCACCACGCTGAGCGCCTGCAAAATCGGAACGCACACAGGTCTGCGCGGCTGGGCAGGGAGGGGCGGCCGGGATTCCCCGGGGTGTGGGGTGTGGGGAGAGGTGGCAGCTGGGCACTCCTCCTTGAGGCGGGGCCTGGGCGCTCTAGGGGACTGCAGGAAGGCACCTCAGCGCTCGCGGGCTCAGTGACCTTGGGCAAGTCATCCCCGACCCAGCTTCAGGGTTCTCCTTGGCTAAGGAGTGGGAAAGCAGCACGCTCCATCCCGGGCAGGACGCGCGGAGCGGGCTGTCAAGCGCTTGGCACCTGGTGGGCCACACTGAGCGCAGGCCTTCTAGCAGCCCTGCTGCGATCGATGGGCCCGGGGTCCGGGGGGTTAGGTCTCTGTCCGCTCGGGAGTTTCTGGCAAGCCCGCACCCTCTCACTTCCTCTGGGGCCTCCATCCCCCGCCCCTCCGCTTCCCGCCGGGATCTGGACTCTGGGCGACTCCCAGAAGCAGAGCGCCGGCCCGAGCCCCGCCCCAAGTGGGGCCAGGGCCCGCGAGGCTGGGCCCGAGCAGCACCTGGACTTCTGCCACCCGGGTCGGGGTCGCTCCTTCTCCGCCCACGCGCAGCGCAGGAGGGGACAGACGGGGTGGCGCAGGGGAGGCGAGCGCGACTGTCCCTAAGGGATGCAGACTTACTCCTTGAGGCCGGGCTGGCTTTAGGACGTACGGAGGGACGTACCCCTGTCCTGACAGCAGGGATTCGGCTGGCCTGGGCCCCTGCGGCCCCCGGTGGGCAGTGTTGTGCGCCCAGCAGAAAGCAAGCGGCAGCCTGTGGTCGGGTGCGCACTAGGGCCGGTGACCTCCCGGGCGGGGCCGGTGACCTCTGGGGCGGGGCCTCTAAGTCCGCCAGGGCTGGGGCGTGGCGGGTGGGAGCAGCGTGCTCCGCCCACCAGCCGCGGCCCCGCCCACCAGCCGCGGCCCCGCCCACCAGCCGCAGCCCCGCCCACACTCCCTCCGAAAGCGCCCGGACCCAGAACGTGATAAAAAGATAAGGACTGCTAGAAAGAAGATAACAGGGAAGGGGGGAAAGATGCCAACTTTAAAGCTCCGTGAGCACCCTCCCTTGCCCTCACCAAGCCTGTTTTCCTCCAGACATAAATTCTTAGCCCGCGAATCTGAGAGTATTGTGAGCCCAGATGATTAATGCCTACATACATTGCTAGCTTACACGACACCTTTTTCTGGAGCTCAGATAAAGCCAAGGGAAAATAGTGTTAGAGATTTATGAGATGGGGATATTCCAAACATTATCTATTAACTAGATACTAACTAGATGACATCAACGTAGTAATCCCGACAGGACCAGGCCACTGTGACCTGCCCAGTGCTCCACTATAAGAGAATTGACCTTGCAGGCTGATGTCACCCCAAGTACTTCCTATGTTCACTATTTACAAAGTTTCCTTTAAAAAGAAGAGCCAGAGACCCCAAAGGCTCGTCTCAGACTCCTTCTTCCTTTGAGTGTATCCTGCTCTATTGCTTTCTTCCCAAAATAAATCCAGTTGATTGCTTAAATAAACCTTATGCCTCCTTTTTTTTGGGGGGGTACTGGGGATTGAACCCAGGGGCATTCTACCTCCGAGCTACACCCCCCAGATCTATCCCCCTGTTTTTGAAAACAGAGTCTTGCTAAGTTGCTGAGGCTGGCCTGGAACCTGCGATCCTCCTGTCTCAGCCTTCCAAGTACTGGGATTACAGGCATGCGCCACTGAGCTGGGCTAACCTTGTGCCTCTTTGGACACATCTTTAAATTCCTTTCTGTGGCCTAAGTCAAGAACCTGCCAGGGCTGAGTTGAGGTCTCCTTTTCCTTTCTGGTGGACGTCCCCGGGGCTCCTATCCTGTGACAGGCAGAGTGTGGTCTGAGAAATGAGACAAGATTTTGGTGGGAAACCTTTGCTGTGCTCCGAAGAGATTCTAGATTGTGACAGAAAGGGAGGACCAGCTGGATGCCACACTCACCCTTGGGTTTCGGATTGATCCTGCTTTGCTCAGGGCCTCTGTACCTGGCTTCTCCCCCGGCTAGGGACCACGAGCGAGCTGCTCCCAGAATCTTCTGGAGCCTCCATTCCCTCCTCCACCCACGGGTGTTGGCCATGCTTCCCTCCTGCGGCCTATCCAGTGGCTTGGGCCCTTCCAGGAAGGGCTACTCTTGCTTACTCTGGGACCCCAGGAAGGACCCTCTGACAGTCTGCCAGGAGTTTAGGGGTCGAGCACAGGGGTTTAGGATTCAGAAGCAGAGTCCTCTGCTAGGCACAGGGAGAAGAGGAGGTGAAGGGGGGGCCAAAAGAGGAGGCCCCAAAAGTTAATAAGGGAGAGGGTAGTAACAAGGAGGTGGGGAGGGGGAGAAGCCAGCCAAAGAAACAGCCTGGGAGACTGACAGCATGCAACAACACACCCAGAGAGGTTCTGGGTTCTCTTAGAGTCTAGATCTACGGGGCACTTGGGCACTACCTCCCAGGTGCCCCAGGAGCGTGGCTGCCTGCATCTGGGGAGTTGAAGACCATAGGTTCCTGTGCTGCTGGGCCTCATTCCTCGGTCTGCAGGTGCCTGGCACAGGCCCAGGAGCTGGTGAGTGCTGGCTCAAAAGCCATGCTTCCATTTTTAGCTGCAAACACTGGCTCCCCCAGACCTGGCGCGGGACCTCCTGATTCATTTTCCTTACTTGATTTATGTTGCAAAGTTCCCTGGTCTACCTTGGGATGCTGGCACCACTCCGGTAACCGTTCTCTATTAAGGAGGCACAAGACAGGGCACACGGAGCTCTGTGGCCCTTGCAGGCAGGCCCAGGACACTCTGCCTGTTGGCCACACCCTCCCCCTGGCCTGCCTACTCTCTCCCCAGCCCCGACCCCAGAGGAGGGCAAATTTAGCCTAGTGGCTGCAGCTGGCCTGGAAGGGGCTGATGAAAGGGTGAGGGAAAAGAGACCCTCATGACTTAAAAATAGAGCATGCAACAACTGGGAGGGAGAAGGAAGATACCAGAAAGCTCGGGAGGTGCATTGGACATGCTTCTTATTGGAGCATGGAGGTGGACTGAACTAGGTTGAACTAGGGACTTGGGCAGAAACCTGAATTGTTCCAGGGAATCAACAAGAGGACCAAAAAGAAGCAAAACCCAGTTACAGTCTCTCTCTCTCTCTCTCTCTCTCTCTCTCTCTTCCTCTTTCTGTTCTGTTATGGTTTAGCTACGGAATGCCCTGAAGAGATCAAATGTTGGCACTGCAACAATACTCAGGGAAAATAATTGAATCTTGAAGGCTCTAATCCATTTGATGCATTAATAGTTTGAATGGATTTACTGGGTGGTAACTGTAGGTAGGTATGGCATGGCTAGAGGACGTAGGTCACTCAGGGCATGACTTGGGGACTATATCTGTCCCCCGTCCCTTCCTCTGTCTCTCTCGGCTTCCAGGCTGCCAGAAGTTGAGCACCTTTCCTCTGCTGCGCCCCGCTGCCATGATGTTTCTGCCTTGGAGCTGGCCAGCCATGGACTGAACCTCTGAAACCGTGAGCCAAATAAACCTTTCCTCCTCTAAGTTGTTCTTATCAGGCATTTTGATCATAGTTATGAAAAGCTAATACACTGTCTCTCTCCATATATATGTGTCTTTGTAAAAACTCGTATTAAATGTTACTTAAATATACTTGGAGGAGGAGGCAGGCCACTGGAGCTGAGGCCCAGACCGAGGCCCCCACCCCGGCTGTGGTAGGATGCTCTCCCACCTGCTGGGCTGCGCACTCTGAGGGCAAGGGATGTATCAAGGGTTCACGGTTGTGTTCCAGGTGCCTGCAGACACCAGCTGCTGGGTGCATGAGTGAATGAATGACCCCAGACCTCTTTGTGTCTCAGGCTTCTCACCCGCCTCCTAGGGCTGTTAGGAGGGAGACACTGATTCTTTATTTGATAAACAGTAAGTGCCTCCTGTGTAGCACGTGCTGTTCTAGAAGCCTGGGAATACAGTGCGGATCACGCACCGGCCCTGTTCACATAGATCTGACTTAAGGGTGGGTGGGGGGTGAAAGGAGAGAATGCAGGTCACAGGTATGAGGCCTGAGCTCAGCTGGGAGCAGGGGCTCGATGGGCGAGTCATGCGCAAGTTCAAGTCCAGCAGCCCAGGCTCAGCCACAGTAGGGCCTGTGAAAGAGGGGACGTGGGATCCATGATGCTATGGTTTGAACGAGTGTCCCCCAAAGGCCCATGTTAACAGACTGCTCCCCATTGTGATGCTGTTGGGGGGCAGTGGAGACTTTTTAGAGTGGGACCTATGGGGAGGCCTTCCAGTATTGGGGTATGCCATTGAAGGACCCCAGCCCCTTCTCCCTGTGCCTCCCCTTTGCATCCCAGCCATGAGCTGAATGGGCTTCCTCCACCACACGCCCTCATCTAATGGTTTGGAAATAGAATGCCCCCATGCCCCCAGCCCTCGTGGAAACGGGG
This sequence comes from Glis glis, assembly GCA_004027185.1. NCBI lineage: Eukaryota > Metazoa > Chordata > Mammalia > Rodentia > Gliridae > Glis > Glis glis. The sequence goes on along the minus strand of PVJS01001446.1, from coordinate 7,089 downwards.
TGGCAACGTTGGAAGCAGGGCTTGGTTGTAATCTCAGCAGCGGCTAAATCCATTGTGATGGATGTATCTGGGTGGTGGCCCAGGCTGGTAGAAAGTGTCCCTGGGGCTGTGGCCTTGGGGATGACATATGGTTCCTCTTCCCCTTGAGCACTCTCTTGCTTCTGGTTTCCAAGATATGAGGAGCACAGCCTTGTGGTCTCCCTCTCTCCACTTCCCGCCTCCATGCCCAGAGATCTACAGTCCCCAGCCTTGTGTGAATGAACCCTGAAATCTACCAAGCTGTGAGCAAACAAATCTCCCTTCTTCTAAGTTGTATGGTGAGCTCTTTAGATTATAGCTGTGAGAATGCTGGCTAAGACACCCCACCATGATGTGTGGTCTCAACCACAGGCCCAGAAGGAACAGAGCCATCCCGCCATCGACTGAAACCTCCGAGAGTATGAGTGTGAGTCAAAATACCCCCCCTCTTTTGTGGTGCTGGGGATTGAGCCCAGAGGCAGTCTATCTCCGAGCTATACCCCCAGCCCTTTTTATTTTTTGTTTTCAAACAGGGTCTTGCTATATTGCTGAGTCTCACTATGTTGCTCAGGCTGTCCTCGAACCTGAGACTCTCCTATCTCAGCCTCCCAAGTACTGGGATTATAGGCATGCACCACCATGCCTGGATACCCCCAGCCCCCTTTTTTATTTTTGGAAACAGGGCCTCACCAAGTTGCCAAGGCTGGCCTCAAAACTGCAATCGTCCTGTCTCAGCAGCAGGAGTCAAAGAAGGGAGTTTGTCGCCATCTTGTATCATCTGCAGCTGAGACAGCCCCTCCCACCTGGTGGCCAGGGCAGTCCGCAGCCAGAGGTGGACCAGAGACCAGCCAGCTCTCTCCTGTGCTGTGGACACGCTGCCTGCAATCCCGCTGGGCACACCCCTGCCCTCCGTCTGCCAGAGTCCCATTCTTGGGCATGGGGACAGGCCTTCTCAAACTCTTGTCATAATCACAGCTATGGCAGTTCACAGTGTCATCAGGGACTCAAATACATAGGTCCCTTCCGTGTGGCCCCTCTGTTGGGCCTCCTCTGGGGCTGGAGCTGCTGAGCTCCGGGCATGGGGGGCTCAGTGTGCCCTCGCAGGTAATTTGTCTTCATACTCCCCTGGGAGGGGGCTGCTGCCCCATTTCACAGACGAGGAACCCATGCTCACACGGAGAACCTTTCCAAGGACACGTGGTCTGTCTGACTGCAGAACCCGTGTCCCTAATCATTGGGGACATCTCGCTGCCCACAGCAGCGCACCCTGGTTGCCTGGCCTCCTCACAGCTCTGGCTTTCTCCTGTTCCTGTCCAAGCAGGGGCGTCCTTCATTTCCCCCAGGACGGCCTGTGTGTCACCTCCCCACAGGGCCCGTGTGCTGGGCTTGGGGCTCCAGCCTGCAGCTGGACGGTGCTGGTGGTTCTCAGAGTGGCGGGTGGACTTAATGCCCCAAAGTAATGCGATTTAAAATGAGTAAGCAACTGGGTGTGGTGGCGCACGCTTGTAATCCCTATGCTTGGGAAGCTGAGACAGGAGGATCGCAGGTTCGCGGCCAGCCTCAGCTACTTAGTGAGGCCCTCCGCAACTTAGTGAGACCCTGTTTCAAAATAAAGAATAAAAAATTGGGTTGGGGGTGTAGCTTGGAGGTAGAATGCCCCTGGGTTCAATCCCCAGTACCGCCAAAAAAATAAATAAATAAAATTGAGTAAGCAGTTCAATTTATTGAAATGACTACTTAAAATGACATACCAAACATCTGAAAAATGAGGATAAGGCAAAATAAAAAGAATGCTTTCCCAGGGGAGGGGAGGGACAGCTCTGCTGCTGGTGCTGGGTGGGGCTCAGGAGCTGCCTCAGAGGGCGCCCCGGTGTGGTGGGAGCCCCAAGCTGCTGGAACCGCCCACCAGAGCTGAAATGGGGTCTGGCTCTGCTGCTGCAGACAGGGCTGTCAGCTTCATGGCGGCTGGAAGATCTGCTGTCAGAGGTCCCAGTGGCTCCAGCTGGCCTGCTGCACAGGGCTGACTCAGCTGCACTGGTGGCACAGAATCCTTTGGCAGCTCTGGAGCTCCCTCTGCAGCGGGTGCAGGAGTTGGCCTTTGCCCTCGTTTTATGCGGGATGGCTCCTTTGCCTCTAGTTCAGGAGCAGCGCTGTGAGTGGCCCCAAGTCTAAGGGCGGGACGGCAGGTACTGCGGCTGGAGGTGGCGCTGCAGATAGAACCCAGGGCCTTGTGAATGCTAGGCAATCGCTCTACCACTGAGCTATGCCCCCTGCCCCCCTTTTTTGTGGTGCTGGGGATTGAACCCAGGGGCATTCTATCTCCGAGCTACAAATTCCAGCCCCCCCCCAGCCCTATTTTATTTCTTATTTGGAAACAGGGTCTCACTAAGTTACTGAGAGCCTCGCTAAGTTGTTGAGGCTGGTTTCAAACCTGAGATCATCCTGTCTCAGCCTCCCCAGTACTGGGATTACAGGTGTGTGCCACCATGTCTGGCTACCCCCAGCCCTTTAAAAAAATTTTTTTTCTGAGGTACAATCTTGCTAAATTGCCCAGGCTGGTCTTTTTTTTTTTTTTTTGTGTGTGTGTGTGTGTGTGGTACCGGAGATTGAACCCAGGGGTGTTCTACCTCCGAGCTACACCCCCGGGCCTATTTTTTATATTTTATTTTGAAACTGGGTCTCACGAAGTTGCGGAGGGCCTCACTAAGTAGCTGAGGCTGCCCGCGAACCCGGATCCTCCGGTCTCAGCCTCCCAAGTACTGGGATTACAAGCATGCGCCACCACGCCCAGCCAGGCTGGTCTTGAACTGCCTGCCTCAGCCTCCTGAGGAGCTGGGATTACAGGTGAGGGCCACCGTGCCCCGCTGGAGGCAGCTCTAGGTCTTCAGGTGGCACTGGAACTGCAGAAGGGGACGATCCCAACCCTGAGCCTTTCAAAGACAGAGAACACCCCTGCCTGCCAGAGAAGCCTCCACCCAGTGACAGGACACCTTCCCAGACTGCAGTCCACTGCCTGCAGAATCCCAGGATCCTCCTTGCTCCTGGCCCAACACCAGCTCCCAGAGCCCCCTCTTCGTGGGGCCCAGCACCAACCTTCCTCACACGCTCTCAGCCCCAGGCCCCCTCACGCTCAGGTGCAGCCTCACCAGGCTCCGGGTGCTCCCGCTGGGTCAGGAGACTATGGTCGCGGGGTGCCAGGTCTGAGCAGGGCATGCTGAGCAGCACGTAGGCCAGGTGGGCTGCCCATGGGGGATCAGAATCTTGGGCTGGCCTGTGCTGACCTGCCCTGTGTTGTCTCTGTGCTCCTCCAGGAAGAACATCAGCTGCTCAGGCTGGCCAGGTCCAGGGCCTGACAGCTCCTCAGGGCGATAGGCGCTGGGAGTGGGTGGGCAGCAGCCAGAGCCTTGGCCTCTCGTTCCCCATGGCCTCCTCTGGCCCCCTGCAGGGTGGGCCCCACGCAGAGGCCACCCAGCCCAAGTGCAGCAGGGCACAGAGGGCAGAGGTGTGAGGCCCACTTGTGGGTGGCTGTTCCCACACCTCCTGTCCAGGCTCTGATGCAGGATAGCACCGGGCAAGCCTGGCTGGGCTGGGCCGTGGTGGGGACAGGTGGTCACAGGGGTTGGCTCTGAGCCCCCATCATCCCCACTTTTCCCCAGGTACTTAAGACTCCACCTATGGCCCTCCCGGTCCCCAGGTCCACGTGTCCCCACTCTGGGGACAACAGCCCTCCCTCTTGATCAAAAGCCCACTCATTTCCTTACTGGGTTGTCAGGACTGGGTTGGAGGATTTGTACTTAGAGGAGACCAGGAGGGTGTCACTTCTAATATCCTGTGTCCCCCACCCGCCCAGACGCCTATGGGGACCGGCTGACTCCCTTACAGGGATTTTCAGCCCCTGCTGCCACGTGGAGTCACATGCTATCTCGGGGACATTGCGCAGACGCTTTAGTTCCTCGACTTTCACTTGCGCTCAGAGCTTGATGTTTTCTTTCTGGAATTCCTAGTATAGTCAGAGTGTCAGCCCACCGTGGCCTTCAGGGTTCTTAGCCTAGCAGGTGAGACAGCATCTACCCACAGCCATGGTGGGTTGGTGTCCCAAAGCCTGGCCTCCAGGAGGCGTTGTGCCAGGGAGCAGCCTCAGTCACGGCCTGAAGTCACAATAGAGTCGCCTCGTTCTGTGGACCATGCCCATCTGCTATTTTCCATGGACAGGATGCCCCCTGGACTCTGCAAACATGAGCAACGTCTCCTGTGCACACAGACTGGGGACATGATTCCGAGGTCTCTTACCAAGGCGGTAGAAGGAGACACAGGTCTCTCAATGTCTCACCTTCTGGAGCTGGCGGAGGGGGTAGCGGGAAGCGCAGCCGCTGATGGAGGGGGAGGAGACACTGGCACTCCCCTTCTTCCTCCCCCACAGGAGCCTGCTTCTGCTTCCCCCCAAACAGCCACAACCCGAAACAAAACAGGTACACACTGTCGTGGAGACGGCCGATTCCATGAAGGGTCTGGAGGCGGTCCCTGTTGTGGAGAGAGGCGGATGCATCTCAGGATTGACAGAGCTCTTGGCTTATAGGATGGAAAAGAGTTTCAGCATGGCACAGAGATTTATTTAGAAAAGCAAGAAATACATATTCAAGGGAGGATGCGGGCCACCTCCAGAGGGAGAGAGAAGCATTGGGGGTTCACGGCTCTTCTTTCATAGGAGACTTTCTTGCAGGGTGAGTAGGAAGGTCTCTTTCACACACCTGGTAGTCCCAAGATGATTGAGGGCATTTGGGTCATCTCCTGGGTTGGGGTGGGGATGGGGCTTCTTGATCTTCCCAGGAGGCATCTCTTTTGTTTAAACTGTCCAGAGAAGGCTAACAGTACCCCAGGAGATTACTCTCTTGTGTGACCTCTGTCCTCTGACCAACAGATCTCTCTCCGGCGTAACTATTCCCAGGTTGGATAAGAACAGTTCCAAGTTTTTCATGAGTGAATTTCCAGTATGGTGCCCAGCCATCCTTCGGATCTTCTGCGTGGTCTCTGGTCAATAGATGTCTCTTTGAGGACAGTCAGCAGTGCCGAGTGGTTATTAAAGACTTGTAAATCCCTCAGAAACCTGGGGCTAACAGGCCTGGCTGGGGAGTAGGGGCTTTGGGGAATTTTCCACAGGCTTCCATATTAAAGTTATAGTTTCCTTGTTTTCCCCTGATGTCTCCTCTCTATGTATTTTATTTCTTCGATCCTACCTCAGTACACATACCTCCAGCCCTTCTTTTCACTCGGTTTCCTCGGCTGAAATTCAAGGGCTCCATGGAGCTGGTTTCTTCCAGAGGCTCCAGAGGAAAATTCCTTTCCTGCCTTTTCTTCTACAAGGTGCCACGTTCCCGGGCTCTGGGCCCCTCCTCAGTCTTCCAACCAGCAGCACAGCATTTTCTATCCCTGTTGCTGCCCTGCTCTCTCTCTCTCCCTCCCTCCCTCTCTCTCTGTCTCTGTCTCTCTCTCATAAGGACCCCTGTGGTTATGTGGGACCCACCCAGGTAATCCAGGACATCTCATGATCTATACTTAAAACAAACCAAGAAGTCCCTTTTACCTTATTTTTATTTTTTGTGGTACTGGGGATTGAACCCAGGGGCATTCTACCTCTGAGCTATACCCTCAGCCCTATTTTTTATTCTTTATTTTGAAACAGGGTCTCATAAGTTGCAGAGGGCCTCACTAAGTAGTTGAGGCTGGCCGCGAACCCAGATCCTCCTGTCTCAGCCTCCCAAGTACTGGGATTACAAACGTGCACCACTACGCCTGGTCCCTTTTACCTTAAAAGTGCACACTTTCACGGGATCTGGGGATGAGGACGTGGACAGCTTTGGGCCATTATGTACCTACCCCATGGGGGAAATTGACCAGAAATGGGGGTGCTTGAACAGGAGAACCCCAGGGAGGGACGGGTCCTGAGTGGAGTCCAGCAAGGGGCAGTGATGGGGCGACATCTTTCCACAGTGTGTCTGGGAGACCTCTCCGAGGAGGAATAAAAACTTTTTTGGGGGGACGCTGGGGATTGAACCCAGAAGTATTCTACCCCAAGCTACACTCTCAGCTCTATTTTATTTTTTATTTGAAAACAGGGTCTCTCTAGGTTGCTGAGAGTCTCTCCAAGTTGCTGAGGCTGGTCTCGAACCTGTGATCCTCCTGTCTCAACCTCCCAAGTACTGGGATTACAGGTGTGCCACTGCACCTGGCTTAAAACATTTTTATTGAGATGTAATTTACATACCATAAACTTCACCCCTGAAAATTCTATATAATTCAGTGGTTTTCAGTAGGTTTACAAGGCTGGGAAGCCCTCACCACTGTCTAGTTCCTGAGCATCTTCATCGCGCGGAGCAGGTTCCTTGTGCCCATCAGCGCCTCCCCATTCCACCCTCCCGGGCCCCTGGGGCCACTGATCTGCCTTCTGTCTCCGCGGCTTTGCCTGTCCTGGACTCTGCACACGAATGGACTCACACAATATACAGTCTTTGCAACCGGCTTCGTTCCTTTAGCGTCACATTTCATGATCCATCCACGTTGTAGCACGAGTCACAACTTCATTCCTTTAAATGACTAAACAATATTCCACTATATGGATGCTACCACATACACCGTGTTTACCCATTCATCCGTCGGTGGGCATTTAGGGAGCTTCTACTTTTTGAATACCACACCATTGTTATGAACATTTATGTTAGTCAGATTTCTGTTGTGACAAAATAAGAGAGAAATCAACTTAGAGCAGGAAAGGTTTATTTGGGCTCATGATTTCAGAGTTTTCACTCCATGGTCACTTAGCATATATATATATTTTTTCTGGGCCTGTGGTGAGGCAGAATACCATGCTGATGGGGTGCCACCTTGTGGCAGCAGAAGGGGGTGGGGGAGAGAAGAGAGAGAGCGACAGAGTAAGAGAGAGCGAGAAAGCAAGAGAGAGAGAGAGAGAGAGAGAGAGAGAGAGAGGAGAGAGAGAGGAGAGAGAGAGCGAGAGAGGGGAGAGAGAGAGAGAGAGAGAGAGAGAGAGAGCGCCCGAGAGGGAGAAGGAGAGGGAGA